>CM028382.1:3639340-3692333 GCA_013146195.2 Codonopsis lanceolata | reverse complement strand
AAATATTTTGTACATAAAACTGGTACCAATTTTGTGAACAAAAAATTTTGCTTATTTATTTTAATTTTTTTAATATTTTATATTAAAATAGAAGTGATACTTCATCCTTATGATGATTATCATGTCATTTTAGATTTTTTTTCCTTCAAAATATTTTTTTGTTTCTCATTCATATAGGGATTAAGGTTAGGCTTAGGGATTAGGGGGAGGTTAATCCATTTCTAAGTTAAGGTTTAAGGTTGTAGGCTTAGGGATTAGGGGTTAAAGTATTAGAGTTAGATTTAAGTTTAGTTATTTGGGGAAGTGCATAATATTTAAGGTTTTAGGGTTAAGGTTTAAGGTTAGAGACTCCAAGGTTAGGCTTAAGGTTTCTCAATTAGGCTAGGGATAAGGGTTAGGGTTGAGGTGATCCAATTTGTTGTTGGTTTAAGGTTTATAGTTAGGTTTAGCTTGGAGATATGCTTAGAGTTAGGGTTTAAGGTTTAAGGTTTAAGGTTTAAGGGTTTAAACTGCTTAGGGATTAGGTTTAGGGTTTAGGGTTAAGGGTTTACGGTAAAGGGTTTGTGTTAAGGATTAAGGTTTGCTTAGGTTTAGGTTTAAGGTTTATGGTTTTGTTTTAGGTTTAAGGTTTATGGTTTTAGGGTTTATGGTTTTTAGTTTGTTTGTCTTAGGGATTAGGTTAGGCTTAAGGTTTGGTAGTTTTAGATTAGGCTTAATAGCTGTTAGGTTTAGCTGAACCTTAAATCTTAAACCCAACCCTTTATATGCCCTAACCAAACCAAACCCTAAAATAAAAAATAAATAAAATGAATGAAAAACCCAAAACTTCCAAAGCCCGTGAATGTTGGCTTAAACAACATTTGGGATTAAAACGAAGTCATCACGAGTTATTCTAAACCCTAAACCCTAAACCTCCTAATCTCTAAAAACCTTAAATCTTAAACCTTAAAACCCTAACCCTAACTCTTATTCCCTAACCTTAAACCTTATAACTTAAACCGAACCTCAATCCTAAAGCCTTAAACCCTAACTCTAGCTCCTATCCCCATCCCTAAGCCTAACTTATAAACCTTAAACTAAAAACAATTTGTTCACTTAAACCATAACCTTATCCCTAAACCTCTACGAACCCCTAACCTCGAAGTTTCTAACCTTAAACCATAACCCTAAAACCTTAAACATTATACACTAACCCTAATCGCTAAACCATAAACCATAACTCTAATGCTAAACTTTAATTGGATCCCTTAACGAAAACAAAAAAAATTATTTATGAATGAAAGAAACATGAAATGCATAATCTCCATAGGATGAAGTTCAACTATTTAAATCCAAAAATTAAAAAAAAATTAAAAAATAAAAAACTATTTTGTACATAAACCGGTACCCGCTTTTTGAACAAAAATTTTTTTTTTATTTATTTTTTTAATATTTTTTTGTATTCAAATATTGATGCTTCATCCCTATGATGATTATCATGTTCATTTTATGTTTTTCCTTCAATATTTTTTGTTTCTCATTCAGGGATTAAGAGGTTAGGCTTAGGGATTAGGAGGATAAGACCATTTTCTAAGTTAAGGTTTAAGGTTAGCTTAGGGATTAGGGTTAGTATTAGAGTTAGGGTTTAAGGTTTAGATGGGATAGTGCATAATATTTAAGGTTTTAGGGTTAAGGTTTAAGGTTAGAGACTCAAGGTTAGGTTTCAATTAGGTTTAAGGATAAGGGTTAGGGTTTAGGTGATACAATTGTTTTTGGTTTAAGGTTTATAGTTAGGCTTAGGGCTTGGCGACAGCTTAGAGTTAGGTTTAAGGTTTAAGGTTTAAGGTTTAAGGGTTTAAACTTTGGCTTAGGGATTAGGTTTAGGTTTAGTTAAGGGTTTTACGGTAAAGGGTTTGTGTTTAAGGGTTTAAGGTTTAGTTAGGTTTAGGTTTGGTTTATGGTTTTAGGTTTTAGGTTTAGGGTTTATGGTTTGTAGTTTATGGTTTAAGGTTTGGCTTAGTAGGATTAGGTTAGGTTTAAGGTTTAAGGTTTAGAGATTAGGTTTAATGTTGAAGGTTAGAGTTTAGCTTAAGGTAACGGAAACCTTAAATCTTAAACCCTAACCCTTATATGCCCTAACCAAACCAAACCTAAAATAAAAAAATAAATAAAATGAATGAAAACCCAAAACTTCCAAAGCCCGTAAATGCTTAAACAACATTTTTTGGGATTAAAACGAAGTCATCACGGGTTACACCCTAAACCCTAAACCCTAATCTCTAAAACCTTAAATCTTAAACCCTAAACCCTAACCCTAACTCTTATTCCCTAACCTTAAACCTTATACCCTAAACCTGAACCTCATCCCAAAGCCTTAAACCCTAACTCCTAGCCCTATCCCCTCATCCCTTGCCTAACCATAAACCATTAAACCAAAACACCATTGTCTCACTTAAACCATAACCCTTATCCCTAAACCCACTGAAATAAACCCTAACCTCGAAGTTTTAACCCAAACCATACCCTAAAACCTTAAACATTATACACTAACCCTAATCGCTAAACCATAAACCATAACTCTAATGCTAACCCTAATCGAAGTTTAACCTTAATCCTTATAACGAGAAACAAAAAAATTATTTATGAATGAAAGAAACATGAAATGAACACGTATAATCTATACCTATGAAACATCAACTATTTTGAATCCAAAAAATATAAAAAAATATTTTGTACATAAACCGGTACCGCTTTTGTGAACAAAAAATTTGTTTATTTATTTTTATTTTTTAATATTTTTTTGTATTCAAAATAGTTGATGCTTCATCCTTATGATGATTATCATGTTCATTTTATGTTTTTCCTTCAAAATATTTTTTTTTGTTTCTCATTCATAGGGATTAAGGTTAGGCTTAGGGATTAGGGAGGATAAGACCATTTTCTAAGTTAAGGTTTAAGGTTAGGCTTAGGGATTAGGGTTAGTATTAGAGTTAGGGTTTAAGGTTTAGTTATTTGGGATAGTGCATAATATTTAAGGTTTTAGGGTTAAGGTTTAAGGTTAGAGACTCAAGGTTGGGGTTTAAGGTTTCAATTAGGTTTAGGATAAGGGTTAGGGTTTAGGTGATACAATTGTTTTTGGTTTAAGGTTTATAGTTAGGCTTTGGGGGCGATAGGCTTAGAGTTAGGGTTTGGTTTTTAGAGTTAGGGTTTAAGGTTTAAGGGTTTAAACTTTGGCTTAGGGATTAGGTTTAGGGTTTAGGGTTAAGGGTTTACGGTAAAGGGTTTCATGTTTAAGGGTTTAAGGTTTGGCTTAGGGTTTAGGGTTTAAGGTTTATGGTTTTAGGTTTTAGGGTTTGGGTTTATGGTTTTAGGTTTATGGTTTTTAAGGTTTAACGCTTAGGGATTAGGGTTAGGGTTTGGTTTAGGGATTAGGGTTTAATGTTGAAGGTTAGAGTTTAGGCTTAAGGTAACGGAAACCTTAAATCTTAAACCCTAACCCTTTATATGCCCTAACCAAACCAAACCCTAAAATAAAAAAATAAATAAAAATGAATGAAAAACCCAAAAAACTTCCAAAGCCCGTAACAGTGCTTAAACAACATTTTTTGGGATTAAAACGAAGTCATCACGGGTTACCTAAACCCTAAACCCTAAACCCTAATCTCTAAAACCTTAAATCTAAAAAACCCTAAACCCTAACCCTAACTCTTATTCCAACCTTAAACCTTATACCTTAAACCCGAACCTCAATCCTAAAGCCTTAAACCCTAACTCTATCTCAATCCCTAAGCCTAACCATAAACCATAAACCAAAAACAATTGTCTCACTTAAACCATAACTCCTTATCCTCTAAACCTAATTGAAACCTTAAACCCTAACCTCGAGTTTCTAACCTTAAACCATAACCCCTAAAACCTTAAACATTATACACTAACCCTAATCGCTAAACCATAAACCATAACTCTAATGCTAACCCTAACCGATAAGCTTAACCTTAATCCCTATAAACGAGAAACAAAAAAATTATTTATGAATGAAAGAAACATGAAATGAACACGATAATCTCCATACGGATGAAGCATCAACTATTTTGAATCCAAAAAAAAATATAAAAAATATTAAAAAATAAAAAAATATTTTGTACATAAAACTGGTACCAGTTTTGTGAACAAAAAATTTGTTTATTTATTTTTATTTTTTTAATATTTTTTTTGTATTCAAAATAGTTGATGCTTCATCCTTATGATGATTATCATGTTCATTTTATGTTTTTTCCTTCAAAAATATTTTTTTTGTTTCTCATTCATAGGGATTAAGGTTAGGCTTAGGGATTAGGGAGGATAAGACCATTTTCTAAGTTAAGGTTTAAGGTTAGGCTTAGGGATTAGGGTTAGTATTAGAGTTAGGGTTTAAGGTTTAGTTATTTGGGATAGTGCATAATATTTAAGGTTTTAGGGTTAAGGTTTAAGGTTAGAGACTCAAGGTTAGGGTTTAAGGTTTCGAATTAGGTTTAGGGATAAGGGTTAGGGTTTAGGTGATACAATTGTTTTTGGTTTAAGGTTTATAGTTAGGCTTAGGGCTTGGCGATAGGCTTAGAGTTAGGGTTTAAGGTTTAAGGTTTAAGGTTTAAGGTTTAAGGGTTTAAACTTTGGCTTAGGGATTAGGTTTAGGGTTTAGGGTTAAGGGTTTACGGTTTAAGGGTTTAAGGTTTGGCTTAGGGTTTAGGGTTTAAGGTTTATGGTTTTAGGTTTTAGGGTTTGGGGTTTATGGTTTTAGGGTTTATGGTTTTAAGGTTTAACGTTTGGCTTAGGGATTAGGGTTAGGGTTTAAGGTTTAAGGTTTAGAGATTAGGGTTTAATGTTGAAGGTTAGAGTTTAGGCTTAAGGTAACGGAAACCTTAAATCTTAAACCCTAACCCTTTATATGCCCTAACCAAACCAAACCCTAAAATAAAAAATAAATAAAATGAATGAAAAACCCAAAAACTTCCAAAGTCCGTAATGTTGCTTAAACAACATTTTTGGGATTAAAACGAAGTCATCACGGGTTACACCCTAAACCCTAAACCCTAATCTCTAAAACCTTAAATCTTAAACCCTAAACCCTAAACCCTAACCCTAACTCTTATTCCCTAACCTTAAACCTTATACCTTAAACCTGAACCTCAATCCTAAAGCCTTAAACCCTAACTCTAGCCCTATCTCCCCAATCCCTAAGCCTAACCATAAACTAAACCAAAAACAATTGTCTCACTAAACTAAACCATATTCTTATCCCTAAACCTTGAAACGAATTTAAACCCTAACCTCGAGTTTCTAACCTTAAACCATAACCCTAAAACCTTAAACATTATACACTAACCCTAATCGCTAAACCATAAACCATAACTCTAATGCTAACCCTAACCGATAAGCCTAACCTTAATCCCTATAACGAGAAACAAAAAAATTATTTATGAATGAAAGAAACATGAAATGAACACGATAATCTTCCATACGGATGAAGCATCAACTATTTTGAATCCAAAAAAATATAAAAAAATATTAAAAAATAAAAAAATATTTTGTACATAAAGCTGGTACCAGTTTTGTGAACAAAAAATTTGTTTATTTATTTTTATTTTTTAATATTTTTTTGTATTCAAAACAGTTGATGCTTCATCCTTATGATGATTATCATCTTCATTTTATGTTTTTTCCCTTCAAAAATATTTTTTTGTTTCTCATTCATAGGGATTAAGGTTAGGCTTAGGGATTAGGGAGGATAAGACCATTTTCTAAGTTAAGGTTTAAGGTTAGGCTTAGGGATTAGGGTTAGTATTAGAGTTAGGGTTTAAGGTTTAGTTATTTGGGATAGTGCATAATATTTAAGGTTTTAGGGTTAAGGTTTAAGGTTAGAGACTCAAGGTTAGGGTTTAAGGTTTCGAATTAGGTTTAGGGATAAGGGTTAGGGTTTAGGTGATACAATTGTTTTTGGTTTAAGGTTTATAGTTAGGCTTAGGGCTTGGCGACAGGCTTAGAGTTAGGGTTTAAGGTTTAAGGTTTAAGGTTTAAGGGTTTAAACTTTGGCTTAGGGATTAGGTTTAGGGTTTAGGGTTAAGGGTTTACGGTAAAGGGTTTCAGGTTTAAGGGTTTAAGGTTTGGCTTAGGGTTTAGGGTTTAAGGTTTATGGTTTTAGGTTTTAGGTTTGGGGTTTATGGTTTTAGGGTTTATGGTTTTAAGGTTTAACGTTTGGCTTAGGGATTAGGGTTAGGGTTTAAGGTTTAAGGTTTAGAGATTAGGGTTTAATGTTGAAGGTTAGAGTTTAGGCTTAAGGTAACGGAAACCTTAAATCTTAAACCCTAACCCTTTATATGCCCTAACCAAACCAAACCCTAAAATAAAAAATAAATAAAAATGAATGAAAAACCCAAAAAACTTCCAAAGCCCGTAACAGTGCTTAAACAACATTTTTTGGGATTAAAACGAAGTCATCACGGGTTACACCCTAAACCCTAAACCCTAAACCCTAATCTCAAAAAAATCTTAAACCCTAAACCCTAAACCCTAACCCTAACTCTTATTCCCTAACCTTAAACCTTATAACTTAAACCTGAACCTCAATCCTAAAGCCTTAAACCCTAACTCTAGCCTAATCCCCAATAGCCTAACCATAAACCATAAACCAAAAACAATTGTCTCACTTAAACCAAACCCTAAACCTGAAACCTTAAACCCTAACCTCGAAGTTTCTAACCTTAAACCATAACCCTAAAACCTTAAACATTATACACTAACCCTAATCGCTAAACCATAAACCATAACTCTAATGCTAACCTAATCGAGAAACTTTAACCTTAATCCCTATAAACGAGAAACAAAAAAAATTATTTATGAATGAAAGAAACATGAAATGAACACGATAATCTTCATACGGATGAAGCATCAACTATTTTGAATCCAAAAAAAATATAAAAAAATATTAAAAAATAAAAAATATTTTGTACATAAAACTGTTACCAGTTTTGTGAACAAAAAATTTGTTTATTTATTTTTATTTTTTAATATTTTTTTTGTATTCAAAATAGTTGATGCTTCATCCTTATGATGATTATCATGTTCATTTTATGTTTTTTCCCTTCAAAAATATTTTTTTTGTTTCTCATTCATAGGGATTAAGGTTAGGCTTAGGGATTAGGGAGGATAAGACCATTTTCTAAGTTAAGGTTTAAGGTTAGGCTTAGGGATTAGGGTTAGTATTAGAGTTAGGGTTTAAGGTTTAGTTATTTGGGATAGTGCATAATATTTAAGGTTTTAGGGTTAAGGTTTAAGGTTAGAGACTCAAGGTTAGGGTTTAAGGTTTCGAATTAGGTTTAGGGATAAGGGTTAGGGTTTAGGTGATACAATTGTTTTTGGTTTAAGGTTTATAGTTAGGCTTAGGGCTTGGGGACAGGCTTAGAGTTAGGGTTTAAGGTTTAAGGTTTAAGGTTTAAGGGTTTAAACTTTGGCTTAGGGATTAGGTTTAGGGTTTAGGGTTAAGGGTTTACGGTAAAGGGTTTCAGGTTTAAGGGTTTAAGGTTTGGCTTAGGGTTTAGGGTTTAAGGTTTATGGTTTTAGGTTTTAGGGTTTGGGGTTTATGGTTTTAGGGTTTATGGTTTTAAGGTTTAACGTTTGGCTTAGGGATTAGGGTTAGGGTTTAAGGTTTAAGGTTTAGAGATTAGGGTTTAATGTTGAAGGTTAGAGTTTAGGCTTAAGGTAACGGAAACCTTAAATCTTAAACCCTAACCCTTTATATGCCCTAACCAAACCAAACCCTAAAATAATAAATAAATAAAAATGAATGAAAAACCCAAAAAACTTCCAAAGCCCGTAACAGTGCTTAAACAACATTTTTTGGGATTAAAACGAAGTCATCACGGGTTACACCCTAAACCCTAAACCCTAAACCCTAATCTCAAAAACCTTAAATCTTAAACCTTAAACCCTAACCCTAACTCTTATTCCCTAACCTTAAACCTTATACCTTAAACCTGAACCTCAATCCTAAAGCCTTAAACCCTAACTCTAGCCCTATCCCCAATCCCTAAGCCTAACCATAAACCATAAACCAAAAACAATTGTCTCACTTAAACCATAACCCTTATTTTAAACCTAATTCTTAAACCCTAACCTCGAGTTTCTAACCTTAAACCATAACCCTAAAACCTTAAACATTATACACTAACCCTAATCGCTAAACCATAAACCATAACTCTAATGCTAACCCTAACCTTAATCCCTATAAACGAGAAACAAAAAAAATTATTTATGAATGAAAGAAACATGAAATGAACACGATAATCTCCATACGGATGAAGCATCAACTATTTTGAATCCAAAAAAATATAAAAAAATATTAAAAAATAAACAAATATTTTGTACATAAAACTGGTACCAGTTTTGTGAACAAAAAATTTGTTTATTTATTTTTATTTTTAAATATTTTTTTGTATTCAAAATAGTTGATGCTTCATCCTTATGATGGTTATCATGTTCATTTTATGTTTTTTCCCTTCAAAAATATTTTTTTTGTTTCTCATTCATAGGGATTAAGGTTAGGCTTAGGGATTAGGGAGGATAAGACCATTTTCTAAGTTAAGGTTTAAGGTTAGGCTTAGGGATTAGGGTTAGTATTAGAGTTAGGATTTAAGGTTTAGTTATTTGGGATAGTGCATAATATTTAAGGTTTTAGGGTTAAGGTTTAAGGTTAGAGACTCAAGGTTAGGGTTTAAGGTTTCGAATTAGGTTTAGGGATAAGGGTTAGGGTTTAGGTGATACAATTGTTTTTGGTTTAAGGTTTATAGTTAGGCTTAGGCTTTGGGACAGCTTAGAGTTAGGGTTTAAGGTTTAAGGTTTAAGGTTTAAGGGTTTAAACTTTGGCTTAGGGATTAGGTTAAGGGTTTAGGGTTAAGGTTTACGGTAAAGGGTTTCAGGTTTAAGGGTTTAAGGTTTGGCTTAGGGTTTAGGGTTTAAGGTTTATGGTTTTAGGTTTTAGGGTTTGGGGTTTATGGTTTTAGGGTTTATGGTTTTAAGGTTTAACGTTTGGCTTAGGGATTAGGGTTAGGGTTTAAGGTTTAAGGTTTAGAGATTAGGGTTTAATGTTGAAGGTTAGAGTTTAGGCTTAAGGTAACGGAAACCTTAAATCTTAAACCCTAACCCTTTATATGCCCTGTGGCGACCCGACCCGGGCCCGAGGTGGAACCGAGGGTCAGACCGCCCAAAAAGGGGGAAATCAAGTAGACAATTAACACATGCAAGGACTTAATTTAAGAAAACGACGTGACGCAACATTAGAGACGTAGCACGCCTCGGCACCAAAAGGCCGGAATTTTTAAAACTTTTCAAACCTGATATAACAGTTAAGCAATTAATCCAAGTCATCGGCGACACTACATGCCGGAACCCAAGCTAACAGTTTATGGACAGGAATTAAATAAGAGCTAATAGGATGCTCAGCGGAAGACTTATACGTAGTGAACTATTAGCAAGATAACCAAGCACGGCTTACACAATGCCGACATCAAAAGGAATACAATTACTACAAGTGTTAAACTACAAGTAGCTAATAAGAGTAACAAGTTCAAGTTCTATACAAATTCCCAAGCATAGTCTAATTGACTTGCTTAAACCCATCGTCCTTACAAAATATAAAACAAGAGGAAGAGGACATCTAAACCACCTCTTCAAATATCAACGGCAGACCAAAAAGGGCACAAAGCACGAACACAACAAATCTCAACGAGCAGGACCTGTCTTGCTAGGATCTAAAGCAGTAAAGGGGAAAGGGTAAGTCATAAAGACTTGTAAGCTATCAATCATGCATGTCATGGCAATATGCAACATACAAGGCAAGATATTGTCACATAAGCATAGAGATCATATATCCAAGATGCACATTGTTTCACGTAGGTGCGCATAATTAGATCACATAGGATAAGGATATATGGAGAGCCGGGCCGCTACGTAGTTCCTGCATACAAGCGTTATCTGGAATGTGCGGGTATCGAATGTGTGTAAGTACATCGATCTTCCGAGGAGATGCCCGGGATAGACACACCAATGATGCTCTAATGGTTACAAAGGGGCTACTTCCCCCCCACGGCCACAAGGAGGCGTGTGTGAACAAAGACAGTATGCCACCGGACTCATGCAAATGCCAAGTAGTGTTTACTTAACAAATTATCAAGTAGTGAACGAGGTCGACAAGAGCGATCTCGTTCATGACAAGTAAATTATTCTCATCAAAAATCAAGTAGGATTGAGTTCGACAAGAGCGAACTCAACATGTCAAATAGGCATTCTATTATATGATATTCAAAATCAAGCATGGTAATCAATCCAAGTTCAAGAGTCTAGAATTATTATTCGTAGGGAAACGTGTTTAGAACGTCGTAGGGATTGATCGGTGAGCTGGTATTGTTCAATGGCTCGCTAAACTTGACTTCGTTGAGTCGTCTCTAACAATTCATCCAATAGAGTTTAAATGCTAAATGCATCCTAAACCCTTTTCTAAGGTCTCGTATACAATAGACTAGGTCATTAATCCTCTTAACAACCATAGTCAAGAATTATCAATAATTCAAATTCAAGGGGACCTTAGAATCATTATTTCAAAGGTTATTACAATGCAATGGTCCAAGAACATTAGTTATTCCTAGGAGGACATAGAACACCATTAATTCTAAGCATAGGACCCAATTCAATAGGATGAACAATTCATAGTTTATGGGGTCCTAAAATCACAATCTCTAAGAGTTGTCAAAAGTCATTAGTCCAAGAACAATAGTTGTTCCTAAGGAGGCATAGAACACATTTAATTCTAGGCATAGGACTAAATTAACAAGATAAACAATTCATAGCTTATGAAACCCTAGAAATCACAATATCTAAGAGTTTTCAAAATTCATTAGTCCAAGAACAATAGTTGTTCCTAAGGAGGCATAGAACACATTTAATTCTAGGCATAGGACTAAATTAACAAGATGAACAATGTCATTCAAAAATCTCATAAGATCAAATCATCATCAAACATGGCTTGGACATGGTAGGAGCATGGGAATCATAAGAAGAGGGGAACATGGCATTTCTAGCATTCAACCTAAGGGGAATCAATAGCTTACCTTACACCAAATAAAGAGATGGAATGGACACAAACTAATCGGATGGAATCGTGCTCCTCGTCGGTAGCTTCACATTGGTGGTCTCGGTTTGGCAATCGGAGTTCGGGAGCTCAAGATATGGGGGAACACACACTAATCTCCCCTCACCATTCACACACAAAAGCTTGGGGAAGAGAGAGAAGGAATTTTCAGATATGGGGGGATTAAGGCTGATCACAAAGGTGGGAGGCTGGGAGGCTTTATATGGCATGCAATTTGTGGGTGGAAGTCCACATGTCACAAGGAGGGAGCTTCCAAATCCACTTGTCAAGTGGAGGTTGATTGAGGTTAGGCTTAATCCCACTCAATTAGGGTCTAATAGGATGGTTTAGGGTCAATTAGGATGGGGGTTTAAGGGTAAAAGTCGAACAACATCAAAACAGGGGAAAAATCCCGTAAACAGCTCTCAGAAGATGAGGCGGGCGCCTCACAAGAAGCCAGGCGGGCGCCTGGGAAGCTGAGGCTGGAAGCTGAAATTGAAATGCTCCCAGAAGTTGAGGCGGGCGCCTCACTAAAGTCGAGGCGGGCGCCTGGAATGCTGCAGCTAAGTTCATGACCATTTTTTTGAAAACTTACTGGACAGTCAATCTTGTAAAATCGACCATAAATCGCTCACAACTCCAAATGAGGTGATTTTTTATTTTTCTGAAACTAGACTCATTAAATTATATTTTAGAATTTTAAATTACTCCATTTGGACTTATATTGATCAAGATATGGTTACTATAAAATCAAGTACAGAAGTTGTTTTCCTGAAAACTGAATTCTGGCACAGCCGTAAGTCAAGACCTAATTGAGGTACTTAGACACCTTGGAAAATTACCAAATTTTACAGAGAGTAACCTAACGTATGATGATAAAACATACTAAAGTTTTAGAAAATTCTATTCAGTGGATTAGTACCAGAATGTTTCCGAAGTTTGCCCAAAAACATGACTGGTCTGTGAAGGAAAAAATTGGTCATCTCATAACCAAATGCAACAAGTCTATGAACAATGATTGCAAGAATGATAAATACTAGTACACTTGGTCTAGAACTCAAATGAACTTCTCACAAGTTTAAAACACAAACAATACGAGCAACAAGGAAATCGCTAAGGCCAAAACAAAGCAAGAAAGTTTATAAACTTCCAAACAAGCTCACTATGATCAAGATGAGTGTTATAAGTCATTTATGCAAGGTAATAGCACTCCAACAAGACTTGGTTAAGTGCTAACATGCTAAGGTGAACACTCAAAGCACAAACGGCAAGGTATGCAACACATAGAAGACATTCAAGCGACTATGAACGTAACAACTCTAATGCAAGCATGACGTGAACAAAATGAAGTCTCTAACATGTTAAAGCATCGTTAAGCATGTTTTAAAGGTACTAAGGCTCTAGTAGGACTTAGTTAAGTACTAAGATGATACACGAAGCAGTTATAACAAAGCATGCAACGTATAGGAGGCATACAAGCAACTACGATCATGGTTGACCTAATGCGAGCATGGTATGAACAATATGGACTTTAAAACATGTTAAGGCACATAATGAACATATTAATCAAGTATAGAAGACATGTTACACAAGTAGGGTTTGGGTTCTCACATCCTCCCCCACTAAAAGGAATTTAGTCCCTAAATTCATAACGGAATCATCGAATAGGGAAGGGTATCCCTCTCTCATATCAAGCTCGGTTTCCCAAGTAGCTTCCTCAATGTTATGGTTCTTCCACAAGACCTTCACTAACGGAATCCTCTTTGTTCTCATGACTTGTTCCTTCGTATCAAGAATCCTCAACGGCTTCTCATCATAAGAAAGGTCAGGTTCAATAGTAATCTCATCATAAGTAAGGACATGCGATTCATCCTTCAAGTACTTGCATAGCATCGAGACATGGAAGACATCATGAACATCCGATATAGAAGGTGGCAATGCTAACCGATACGCCAAAGCTCCAATCCTTTCTAGGATTTCGAATGGTCCAATAAATCTAGGTGAAAGTTTACCTTTCTTCCCAAATCATTTAGTACCGCGCCGGGGCGATACCTTCAAGAATACATAATCACCAACCTGAAACTCTAAGTCACGTCTCCGGTTGTCTGCGTAGCTTTTCTGTCTACTCTGAGCTGTAAGCAATCTGTCTCTGATAAGTTTCACACTCTCAGCTGACTGTTGTACCATATCTGAACCTCATAGCTTAGCTTCACCAACTTCAACCCAGCAATTCGGTGAACGACACTTACACCCATTTAAAGCCTCATATGGCGCCATCTCAATACTGGACTGGTAACTGTTGTTATACGCAAGTTCGACTAGTGGTAAATGAGAATCTCAACTACCTTTGAAATCCATAGCACAAGCACGCAACATGTGATCTAATATCAATATCAATCCCTCGGATTAACCATGGGACTGAGGATGAAAGGCAACAATGAAATTAAGTCTCGTACACATAGCCTCATGTAATGAATGTCAAAATCTCAAAGTAAATTTGGGATCTTTATCCGATAAAATGCTAACTGGCTCAAACTATAGGTTATCGAAATAGGTATGAAAAGTAACGATTTAGTCAATTCTTCCATAACAAGAACTAGTCGTAATACTCCATCGATAGAAGGAATGCAAATTCTGCTTCAGTCAAGATACTATCATTGTTCAAAGAAAACGCAGGAGTCTTATTCTCACAATCATTAGGCGATGCTAAATATTCAATTCTTGAAAACTGTTTTCACATTTGTCACTCCAACTAAAAGTTGACTTCTTCTATTTAAATTAGTCAAAGAAGTAGAAATCTTTAAAAATCTCTCAATGAATCTATGGACTTCGATAAACAATTTAGGAATCTTCCACTTAGCAACCGCTTCCAATCTCGGTGGATCCAAGTAAATACCAGTACTAGAAACTACGTGCCCAAGAAAATAAACTTTTTCAAGCAAAAAAAAACGCATACTTGCTACATTTAGCAAAAAGTTGCTTCTCACGCAAAACAGAAAGAACCACTCTCAAACGATCTGCATGTTCTTCTCATGACTTTGAATACACAAGAATATCCTCATCAAAAACTACGACAAGGCAATCCAAATAATTATGGGATACTCGATTCTTTAAATCCATGAAAATTGTAGGCGCGTTTGCAAACTCAAACGTCATCACAACGAACTTATAAAGGTCATGTCATGATGGAAAAGTTGTCTTCGGCATATCTTCCTATCGAACTCATAACTGATAGTAACCACAATACACGTCAAGCTTGAAATATACAACTGGTCCATGAAGTTGATCAAAGATATCATCAATATGCGGTAAGGATAATTATTCTTTATAATCACTTGGTTTAACTGGCGGTAGGCAATGCATAACTGTAAAGTATCATATTTCTTATTTACAGATAACACTGGTGCATCCACGAAGATACACTCGGTCTAATAAACTCCTTATCAAGAAGTTCCTGCAACTCTTTCAACTCAGTTGGAGCCATTCTATAAGGTGCTCTAGAAATAGGCGAAGTTTCCTGGCAATATCTCAATGCAAAACTCTAACTCTCGGTCGGGAGGTAATGCATACTCAGTCGAAAAACATCCGGAAATTCATTAATTACCAGAACTTTCTGAAAAACTAGAACTTCTTATAATATAGAAGTAGGCATGCTAGTCTCAAGTACACAAGTGAGATAACAAGTACAACCTTGCGTTAAAAGTTTTCTAGCCCGCAAAGTAGAAATAACCTGCATATTATTCATGTCATGATCATTAATAAATACAAACTCTGGTATACCGGGCATGTCAGATGTAACTATCTTATTATGGAAATCTCATAGTTACACTTATAAAATTTTCATATACAAAATGCACATATTTGTACAAGTATAACAATGCAACATTTCTTGTTATATTCCATTTTGGTCTCAAGTAAGCAAGTATACACATATATAGGGTACAAACGCCATGTAACATAGTATTTTAACTCTACTATGCAAGTATAACAAGTATGGAATAATCATGTTTTTATCATACATATACACATTCATGCAAGGTAAGGTGGTCTAATATTATTTAGCCAATTTCAAGGAATCTACGAAGTAGTTTTCGATATCCAAGTTCAAGAAAATTCAAGTATGTTATTAATCACACAATTAACCACTTATCAATGGTAGGCACAACACAATACCCAAAGCTAATACTTTCCCAATATATTAGGTTAACAATAAGGCAAGAACGAAATTTCAAACTCAGTAGGTAGAATATGTTTACCCACGAATACACTACTAATTCTTTCACATGAAAACACGTATAGGTCGATAACAATTTCGAGCATGTGGCACGTGATTAACTCTTGGCTTATCACAAATTTTAACAGACCATGAATGAAAATATTTCATTATTTGGGATAATCTTCATAACTAAAATTAATATCGGGAATCAAGTACTCAAGTTTCCTCCAAGCAAGCAAGACATGAACACATGATCAAGAACTACAATGGGTACAAGTATTCATATATCAATTATGAAATATCAATAAGTGCTACGGGAGGCTAAGCCATTCCGTTCTCAAAACGCGTACAACGTGTGACACCCCGTATTCTTGCATGTGCATTGTATGCTTGCCTTCATATTTTCTTGTTGATTGTGAGCATGTTTATTTAGTCCATATATGTTTTAGAAACATTTATAAGTCATTCATGAAGTCCATAACATGTTTAGAATCGTGTAAGCTTGTTTGTTGAATCGCCGGTTCGATTGCATTGTTTTGGCCTTAGCGATTCTTCCTTCGTTGCTTGTATTCTTTGTGTTTTCAACTTGTGAGAAGTTCATTTGAGTTATAGACCAAGTGTACTAGTAATTATCATTCTTGCACAATCATTGTTCATAGACTTGTTACCTTTGGTTATGAAATGACCAATTTATTCCTTCACAGACCAGTCATGTTTTGGGCAAACTTCGGGAAAATTCTGGTACTAATCCACTGAATAGAATTTTCTAAAAATTTAGTATGTTTTACCTTCATACGTTAGGATACTCTCTGTAAAATTTGGTAATTTTCCAAGGTGTCTAAGTACCTCAATTAGGTCTTGACTTACGGCTGTGCCAGAATTCAGTTTTCAGAAAAACAACTTCTGTACTTGATTTTTGTTGTAACCATATCTTGATGAATATAAGTCCAAATGAAGTAATTTAAAATTCTAAAATATAATTTAATGAGTCTAGTTTCAGAAAAATCAAAAATCACCTAATTTGGAGTTGTGTGCGATTTATGGTCGATTTTACAAGATTGACTGTCCAGCCTCAGCTTCCCAGGCGCCCGCCTCGACTTTAGTGAGGCGCCCGCCTCAACTTCTGGGAGCATTTCAATTTCAGCTTCCAGCCTCAGCTTCCCAGGCGCCCGCCTGGCTTTGAGGCGCCCGCCTCACCTTCTGAGAGCTGTTACGGGATTTTTTCCCCTGTTTTGATATTGAACGACTTATACACCTTAACCCCCTATCTAAACCTTTCCTAAACCTCCCTAACCCTCCTCACTTAAGTCCTAACATCCCTAACTAGTTTTAAGGATTGATTAAGAGTGCATTAGTGACCAATTAAGCCACAAAATCAGATTAGAAAGGGACCACATTGGCTTGACACATGTCCCACTCAAAATCTAGACCAATATAAGCCTTGCAATCAGATTTTGACCCTCATTTCTCACCTCCACTCTCAACAAACGAATTTCCTTTCTCTCAAGCTTCTTCCATGGCTTCTTGAAGCTTTGCCCTTGGTCTTCCCTCATCCATTCTCCATTTGCTCAAGACTCCTTCATCAAAAGTGTAGAGCTCGACGAGAGGATCGTTTTCAACCGATTGGTTTCTTTCTTTGCTTTCTTTGGTGTTGAACACTTGTAAGTTACTTCTTCTCTCTTTGATTTTGTACTCATTGATCCTAAGGAAAACAAACTCTATGCTATTTGAGGTCAATGAGTACACATACTTGCTTTGTGTGATGTTTAACTTGTGATTTGAGCATGTGAACTTGTTAAGAGCATGTGTAGGACGAATTCTATGATTATTGAAGTATATTGTTACTCTTCATCTTGTGTTTCTAGGATTATGATCTTGCTAGAAATCATGTTTACCATTTATTTGGGTTTATTATGATAGTAGGCATAAATTTGGGAATTTGGATGTGTGATTTCACTAGATAATAGGAGTATGACCATTTATTTGAGATTATGTGATTTGTAAATTGGGTATAAGGTTTTGTTGAGTTCTATGTATTTAAATCTTGTGAATCTAGTCCGAATGATTTTTGGAAAATTGTTATAAATGTGAATGATATATTAATTTGGGGATTTATGAAATATGTATTCAATGATGTGTGATATTAAGACTTAATGGAGTTGTTTTAGGATTCAATATCATGTTGGTGAGCATTAGGTTAAAACCCTACGATGTTCGGGTTTGGTTGGTTTTGATTGTGAGTACTCGAGCATCTTAAATTGTGTACCATTTGTGACTCCCGCGATATAGAGGCTTTGGGGATTTGTTTAGGGCGTGCTCGTTAGGGCACGGAACATTAGAGATCAACCTATGATCTCGTATTAATCTAAGAAATGATTATTTGAATGAGTTCTCTCTTAGGGAATTTGGTCGCGTGCACATGAAAGCACTTGCGAGGTTATGACTACGGCTTAGTTTTGATACCCTTGAGATTGGCTTTAAGGAAGTCGAATTTATGACGGTTGGGACTATGGTTGAGTCCGGTGTACCATTAAGTGAAGCTAAAATGCTAAATCTTGATTTATGATTGTTCTTAGACTAAAGTAATAGTCTTTGGTTTGATCTCGAGTAGAGGGCTATAGTAGACCTCACATCGTGATTTCTTGGGCTTATGTGCTACGTTTGATTGGGTTGTGACTTAAGGGTTATGAATACCTCAATAGGTGGTTCTTGGACTAAACGGATAGGTTGGTTGGTTTTGTTAAGTGTGTACAATATGTGCATTGTTAATATTGGTGTGTAGAACATTATGTCCTATTTGATCGATATGTCCGCTATGATCGGTCTTGGTTCTTGTTGAGCATGAGAGTAATTATCTACTTGTGCATTTCATAAAAGCCCAGTGGCATTATTTGGATTTGGTTTTTATGTCGGGGTAGGGACGATACATCGCCTATACGAATCGTAAGATTCGTATTCGCTATGGATCGCCGCACTGGACCTCACACACCCTCCGTTGTTGGCCGCAATGGGAAGTAGCCCCTTTGCCGTATCAATAAGTGCCGCATTGGCTTGCTAGCTAAATCGAATGATTCTCGATAAAAGTCGATGCACTCACAGAGCATCGATGTTGCACGATAAAGTATAACAATGTGTATTGCAGGAGCAACACAACGACACGATTTGGGTACTTTCTCTATCCCTTATGTGGCTTACTATGAGCACTTATATGAAAGATAATGTGCTATGTGATTTATGAAGTTTATGTTACGCGATGACTTAGTACAAGTTATTGTTGGTATACGATTAAGATGCCATGATTTTATATATGCTTGTGCATTATACCATGCCACGCCATGCTATGCCATACATTGCATTTAGTAACTTCTTGGGTCATTATGACTCATTTCGTGTGTTTGTTTTCCTTAGTTTTTGCAAGAAGCTCGTTAGTGCGCGTTGCGGCCTCGCGCTTGACGGATAGCGGTGGTCTTAGGGCAATAGCTTGGATTATTAGTATTATTGTATTTTGTATCTTGTGAGACACGGATGTGAAGTTATGTAAACTTTACTTGGGTAGTTATGTTAGTATCTTATTATTGTTTCATTTTGGGAGCCGACTTGTTGGGTCGAGCTGTTATATTTATTAGAGGTTATTCAGTTGTCTTCCCGAGCAAGGTTTTAGCTCGCTTATTCTAGTATTATGTTATTGTTATTTCTGTCCCCGACAACTTTAGTCGAGAGACATGGGTTTAGTGGTTAGTATTTTATACCTTACTCTTTTAGTTGATTTATTCCTCCGGCATGTTATAGCCGTAGAGTTGTTGTTTATCAGGTTGGGTTCTTGTTACTTCGCCGGCCTTAGGTTGCCGATGGTTTGTTGTCCGTGCGCAATGTTGCGTCACGCGAGTCGTAGTTTTGTCGAGAGATAGTCGTCTCTCAGCCTTGTATTCCTTAGTTTATAATTATAGGCTTTGGTCCCACTTATGATTCGCTTCCGCAGATTTTAGTTTTTGGTTATTCGGTTTTGCCGTTATGGCTTTACCTTCTGTTTAGAGTTTGTGGGTTCAACTCTTGACTCGCACCACTACGCTTAGCGGGTGCTTGTCCGTCTTTTAGCTTGTCTTGACGGCACGACCTTGGGATTTCGCATTGGAGTCCGGGTCGGGCTGTCACACAACGAATCTTGGCTGTGGTGAATTCCACGACGATCACTCTTGGAACCGAAAAACTGAATTCTATGATTTCAAGTAACGGAGCATGGAAACAATGGATCTATAGTAGCGTAACGCCTACTCTTGGTATAACTGCGCCTTGAAAGTAAAACGGGAGAAAGTAGTATTCCTTGACACGAACACTCTACTCACGAGAATCTAGATTACAATGAACTTAGGATTCTAAGTCCTATTCATTAACGAAGAATCTGCCAATAAGGCACGAAAGAGAACACTCAACGTCATGATTCACACAAGAACTAACCCAACTAGGCCATGGAACCTATCCTGGCCGATAGCTAACCTATAAACAAGCTCGATACCAAGCGTGGCGACCCGACCGGGCCGAGGTGGAACCGGTCGACCCCAAAAAGGGGAAATCAAGTAGACAATTAACACATGCAAGGACTTAATTTAAGAAAACGACGTGACGCAACATTAGAGACGTAGCACGCCTCGGCACCAATAGGCCGAATTTTTAAAACTTTTCAAACTGATATAACGTTAAGCAATTAATCCAAGTCATCGGCGACACTACATGCCGGAACCCAAGCTAACAGTTTATGGACAGGAATTAAATAAGAGCTAATAGGATGCTCAGCGGAAGACTTATACGTAGTGAACTATTAGCAAGATAACCCAGCACGGCTTACACAATGCCGACATCAAAAGGAATACAATTACTACAAGTGTTAAACTACAAGTAGCTAATAAGAGTAACAAGTTCAAGTTCTATACAAATTCCCAAGCATAGTCTAATTGACTTGCTTAAACCCATCGTCCTTACAAAATATAAAACAAGAGGAAGAGGACATCTAAACCACCTCTTCAAATATCAAGCGAGACCAAAAAGGGCACAAAGCACGAACACAGCAAATCTCAACGAGCAGGACCTGTCTTGCTAGGATCTAAAGCAGTAAAGGGGAAAGGGTAAGTCATAAAGACTTGTAAGCTATCAATCATGCATGTCATGGCAATATGCAACATACAAGGCAAGATATTGTCACATAAGCATAGAGATCATATATCCAAGATGCACATTGTTTCACGTAGGTGCGCATAATTAGATCACATAGGATAAGGATATATGGAGAGCCGGGCCGCTACGTAGTTCACGCATACAAGCGTTATACGGAATGTGCGGGTATCGAATGTGTGTAAGTACATCGATCTTCCGAGGAGATGCAGGGATAGACACACCAATGATGCTCTAATGGTTACAAAGGGGCTACTTCCCCACCGTGGCCCGGTGGAGGCGTGTGTGAACAAAGACAGGTATGCCAGCTGGACTCATGCAAATGCCAAGTAGTGTTTACTTAACAAATTATCAAGTAGTGAACGAGGTCGACAAGAGCGATCTCGTTCATGACAAGTAAATTATTCTCATCAAAAATCAAGTAGGATTGAGTTCGACAAGAGCGAACTCAACATGTCAAATAGGCATTCTATTATATGACATTCAAAATCAAGCATGGTAATCAATCCAAGTTCAAGAGTCTAGAATTATTATTCGTAGGGAAACGTGTTTAGAACGTCGTAGGGATTGATCGGTGAGCCGGTATTGTTCAATGGCTCGCTAAACTTGACTCCGTTGAGTCGTCTCTAACAATTCATCCAATAGAGTTTAAATGCTAAATGCATCCTAAACCCTTTTCTAAGGTCTCGTATACGATAGACTAGGTCATTAATCCTCTTAACAACCATAGTCAAGAATTATCAATAATTCAAATTCAAGGGGACCTTAGAATCATTATTTCAAAGGTTATTACAATGCAATGGTCCAAGAACATTAGTTATTCCTAGGAGGACATAGAACACCATTAATTCTAAGCATAGGACCCAATTCAATAGGATGAACAATTCATAGTTTATGGGGTCCTAAAGTCACAATCTCTAAGAGTTGTCAAAAGTCATTAGTCCAAGAACAATAGTTGTTCCTAAGGAGGCATAGAACACATTTAATTCTAGGCATAGGACTAAATTAACAAGATAAACAATTCATAGCTTATGAAACCCTAGAAATCACAATATCTAAGAGTTGTCAAAATTCATTAGTCCAAGAACAATAGTTGTTCCTAAGGAGGCATAGAACACATTTAATTCTAGGCATAGGACTAAATTAACAAGATGAACAATGTCATTCAAAAATCTCATAAGATCAAATCATCATCAAACATGGCTTGGACATGGTAGGAGCATGGGAATCATAAGAAGAGGGGAACATGGCATTTCTAGCATTCAACCTAAGGGGAATCAATAGCTTACCTTACACCAAATAAAGAGATGGAATGGACACAAACTAATCGGATGGAATCGTGCTCCTCGTCGGTATCTTCACATTGGTGGTCTCGGTTTGGCAATCGGAGTTCGGGAGCTCAAGATATGGGGGAACACACACTAATCTCCCCTCACCATTCACACACAAAAGCTTGGGGAAGAGAGAGAAGGAATTTTCAGATATGGGGGGATTAAGGCTGATCACAAAGGTGGGAGGCTTTTATATGGCATGCAATTTGTGGGTGGAAGTCCATATGTCACAAGGAGGGAGCTTCCAAATCCACTTGTCAAGTGGAGGTTGATTGAGGTTAGGCTTAATCCCACTCAATTAGGGTCTAATAGGATGGTTTAGGGTCAATTAGGATGGGGGTTTAAGGGTAAAAGTCGAACAACATCAAAACAGGGGAAAAATCCCGTAAACAGCTCTCAGAAGATGAGGCGGGCGCCTCACAAGAAGCCAGGCGGGCACCTGGGAAGCTGAGGCTGGAAGCTGAAATTGAAATGCTCCCAGAAGTTGAGGCGGGCGCCTCACTAAAGTCGAGGCGGGCGCCTGGAATGCTGCAGCTAAGTTCATGACCATTTTTTTGAAAACTTACTGGACAGTCAATCTTGTAAAATCGACCATAAATCGCTCACAACTCCAAATGAGGTGATTGTTTATTTTTCTGAAACTAGACTCATTAAATTATATTTTAGAATTTTAAATTACTCCATTTGGACTTATATTGATCAAGATATGGTTACTATAAAATCAAGTACAGAAGTTGTTTTCCTGAAAACTGAATTCTGGCACAGCCGTAAGTCAAGACCTAATTGAGGTACTTAGACACCTTGGAAAATTACCAAATTTTACAGAGAGTAACCTAACGTATGAAGATAAAACATACTAAAGTTTTAGAAAATTCTATTCAGTGGATTAGTACCAGAATGTTTCCGAAGTTTGCCCAAAAACATGACTGGTCTGTGAAGGAATAAATTGGTCATCTCATAACCAAATGCAACAAGTCTATGAACAATGATTGCAAGAATGATAAATACTAGTACACTTGGTCTAGAACTCAAATGAACTTCTCACAAGTTTAAAACACAAACAATACGAGCAACAAGGAAATCGCTAAGGCCAAAACAAAGCAAGAAAGTTTATAAACTTCCAAACAAGCTCACTATGATCAAGATGAGTGTTATAAGTCATTTATGCAAGGTAATAGCACTCCAACAAGACTTGGTTAAGTGCTAACATGCTAAGGTGAACACTCAAAGCACAAACGGCAAGGTATGCAACACATAGAAGACATTCAAGCGACTATGAACGTAACAACTCTAATGCAAGCATGACGTGAACAAAATGAAGTCTCTAACATGTTAAAGCATCGTTAAGCATGTTTTAAAGGTACTGATGTGGCAAAATCCTCAGCTGGGCCGTCTGTTCTTTGGGTAGGATATCTGGGCTTGTAGCTGCTTCCTTGAACCTGGCTGAGAGCACAGAAAACCTGAGTGGAAGTGCAAGGCAGGGCCTCGCGAAACCCCTCCGGCGTGAGAGTAAGTACCGTGTATGAGAACAGAATACCAGAACTCAAGGAAGAGGCAGAGTGTATGAGAGCATGTACCTTTGTGGTGTATGACGGAGGAGTATTTATTGGCCCTTGTGTAGTTGAATCCGGGTAGGATTTGGTTTCTGTAGTCCCCTTGTTCCACAAGGAGTGAAACTCTAGATTTCCTGGTGATATACGACTGGCTGCGTGATATCAGGAATGAATAAGGCAAGTGTCCTGCCTACATATGATAACTTGTGGCCGTGTCTTGGCGGGCAAGCTACTTGGTGTCATTTGCTCGATGAGGAATGAGCGGGCAAGGCCCTGCTCGCCTGTATGGTGGATGAGGTATGAGTTGATCACAATTCCCGGGCAAGGCCCCTGATCGGACAGGCCGGGCCTGTGTCCGACCAAGCTGGGTCAGGAATGTCATGCTCGCTGTATGGGGTTGCTCTTTTTATGCTCGCTGGGCCTGTGGGCCCCTCAAGGCCCATGCTCGTGATCGGCCCGTGATGGCAACTCGTGCTCTGCTCGTGACCAGATTTGGGCTGGGTATATCAGTGGCCCCTAGCTTCGCGCCTGGCGAGTATTTATGCTCGAGGCGAGGAGCGTGCAGAATGTATCGAAGTTGCCCGAAACCCGGGCTTGTACACTTATGAAATCTGGCGATGCCAATGATCGGGCTGAACTTCGCTGTAGAAGGTTCCAGAACTTTTTACAACTGTCAGCCGAGGCGTGCCAGAGAAGCCTTTCACTGAGTGGTTCTGGCAGAGGAGGGGACGAGGCGCGCGTGAGCCGTCAGAGAGGTGACCGAAAAGACGGGGGTGCTAGTCCCGGGACGGCGCATTTAATGCGCGTGCGTGGGTTTGACGGCGGAGTATCTGTCTTTTCGGCTTCCAGCACGATCTCCGAGGTTTCCTTTCCTATTTAAACCGGGCGCCTCGCCCATTTGAAGCTTTATGCTGCCCAGAGATTTTTTTGAGAGAGAAAAGAATAGAGAGAGAAGCTCTGCAACTTTTGGCTGCCGATTTTCCGAAGTCGTCCCAGTCGCCGGTGCCGTTGCCGCTTGCATACTTTGACTCCACGAAGCAGACTTCCTCCAGAACTTTAACAGTAAGTTGCTTCTTCTCAGCCTTTATTTTCCTGTTTGTTTGTTTCAGCGTTTCAATTTTTCTCCCTTTCTGTTTTCAATGTTTCCTGGATTGCCTTGAATAGATTAGGCGAGTCCCTAGGCTGAGATCGAGGAGAGACCCAATTGTGTCTTGTCTGCTAGGCGGGCAAGGCCCCTTGGATTGACCTAGACTTAGGGTTTTTCCTCTTTCTTAGTGACTGCTCCTTTCTGGATAGGATCTGACCATGCTTTTCCTCGATCTCTGTAGATGTCCGACGGAGATTTCTCTGAAAACGACCGGGAGGAGTTCAGTTATGGCGGGCAGAATGACCCCATGAGCAGTGAGAGGTCCCCGTCTATTGACGTAGTATTCGAGCAGGGTGATGAATCCGTGGCCGGTGAAGTTGTGGCTGTGCGACCTCGTGTGTCCGTGGATCCAGAGGCCCATGTGCCCGTGATTACCTTATCCGCCTCCAGCTTGTCCGAGGGGGAAGTGGAACAAGGTCGCTTAGCTTCCGGGGGGCCGGGCCACACTCATTTGTCCGGACCGGCTTCAGGCAGGCAAGGCCGTGCCCAATTGGCCGAACAGGGTGATTTTCTGCCCGAAACGAGGGTAGGTGGTGCGATATTGCCCGAGGCCGAGGCGTCGGTGGTCAAGCGGCCTTTGCCGTCGGTGATGAGGACTCAGACAACATCTCTATCGCGAGGTGGCGTCGGCAAACTGCGTGCACCGGAGGTGCGGCTACGAGCTCTGCCTGCTCTGCTGGGCATCGATCTTGACGAGGCGTATGCGGCTCATTGGGCTTCACCTTGGATACCCGGCCAAACTGACCGCCTGGTTTACCTCGATGGGCATAGAGCCTGAGGACTATCGGGTAGAGAAGGCGGTGCCTGTGGATGGTGAATTTCCCCGGGAGCAGAATGGTAAACTGCTCTTCTTTGCAGACTTCTTCCGAGTAGGGCTCCGTTTGCCCCTGGATCCCTTTGTCCTTCTATTCCTTCAGGAATTCTGTCCGATGCCCGGTGACCTGATGCTGAACACGGTAAGGGCCCTTATGGCTTATATTGTGGCGTGTCGTTTACTACGCATAGAGCCGACGAGCAAGATTTTCAGGCGTCTCTTTATTCTGAGCGTTGATGCTTATGGTCGGGTAAATGCTCGTTCCAACTCTAGCTTCCTTAGGATTTTGTCCGATGTGCCAGGGAAGGTGGATGCCTGGGATAGAAGAGCTGTCTTGATCGAGTCTCGGACTGGGTGGCCGATAATGCCTATGAGCCAAGATTTGATAAACGTCCCCAAACTTCCCCGTGGCGGGTTCACCACCGGTGACACTCGTCGCCTGACGGTTATCCGGGATGCCCTGGGCGTTGTGATGGATGGGGAAAAGAAAGTCAGTCAAGAGCGCTGTTCGATTGGAAGGAGTTGGTGTGCAATCCTCGCAACCTACGTCTGGCCGGGGTGCTCCGGGCTGCCGTCCCCGAGGTGGAGCCCTTGTGCTCCTTTGACGCTGAAGAGGCCCACGAGTATTGGGGCGATTATCACGAACAAAATTTTCGTGCAGACTGTCAGATGTGTCATAGGCTCGGGCACGACTGTACACCTGTCTATACTGAAGCTCCTGGTCGGTTTGGGTTTTACTTTTAACTGTTTCACTTTGTTACTTCCATTCTAGTCGTGATACTGAGTTGTTTTTCTTTTTGCAGCTATGTTGTCCTTGAGGCAGATTCAGAGGTTGGAAGCCGAGGAGAGTAGGCGGGTGGCAGCCTTGGCAAGCCAACCCCCCCAAGACGTCCCCACTGTCCCCTTCATCCCAGCGGGCAAGAAGGCCCCAGCGGCCAAGAAGATAGCTGAAGTACCGCCTCCACCACCTCCTCAGGATGTTGCTAGAGTGCCTGATGCGGCCACCGCCGAAGCCGCTGCTAGGGCCGCTAAGGCGGCGGGAAAAAGAAAAAGGCATCCTTCCCCGCCAGCTGATCGCTCCTCTCGTCAGCGGGTTACGGGGTCAGAACAGGCTGTCCGCGATTCTTCCAGGCCGTGGTTGCTTCCAGACTTTGAGATGCCTACCACTGTACCCGATGCCCGGGCAATTGTTCTTTGGGCTGTCAGGGGCCCCAATATCGGACACATTGACTTGATCTGCCGTGGCGATCTCTGGTGGGGAAAGGTATAGTGAAGCGGCGCTTCAAGAGTGTCACCAATGACCGGAGGCGGGCATGTTTTGCTTGGACACATCGGGCTCAATCGGCGAGGTATGCCCATACTTCTTTTAAATTTGATAATTTACGTTAGGCATTCGACCTTGCTCGCGCTTGTTGTTTGTAGATTGCTTCCTCTGTACCAACATCTATAATCGATACAGAGGAGATCGATACATGAAGATTGAGTCAGAGAGGATGGTGGCCAGTAAAGAATAAAACGACCGGGTTGCGGCCTTGGACCGGTCGTGAAGGAGAGCGTTGCTGAGGCTGGAGGCGACAATAAGGCTTTGGCCGAGGAAAACGATCTGGTAGCCCGAGAAAAGATCGGGCAGTGAAGTGGCCTGGCGGCAGCGGATCAGTGCAGGCAGTGGCGTTGAAGGAAGCGGCGGCCGAGATGCGGCGGCTATAAAATCTATTCGATCGGTGGCGGCCGAACTCAGTGAAGGATTTCGAGGCTTCCCATCTCTACGCCTCTCAAGTGCGCCGGGCTATATTGCCTTACTATGCCGTGGGTACCAATCATATCCTGCGAATGCTCGCAGTGTGCGGGGCAGTGGACATGAGCACGATGGCGATTGGCGCTGCTCGATCTTCTTGCCGGGAGGCCGGAAGCTACATCACTTGGTGCCCTACACTCGAGGCGTGGATGCCTAGCAGGGATGATAATGATGATGGATTTGGAGCCATGGGACCCCCGGCCAGATTAGCTGTCAATGTCTGATTGATGCAGTAAGGCAGAAGGAGGCGGGTTCTTTGAGGCATTGCTCGGCTTCAAGCGAAGTACAGGCCGCCACTATCGAGGAAGCAAATCTTTGCGGTTCCACACAACCCCTGATGTAATTTAAAGACTTAATATCTTGTTTTGGCCGATGTGCCTTTTGTAACAGACTTCTTGATCCTTTTGGAAATACTTTATCTCTGTAAACAATTTCCCAGCTATTTGCTTCTTATTTATCATCATTTTGCTCGAAGTGAATGCACTGTTTTTGTTTTTACGTCGATAATATTTACTTGTGTTTTCTGCATTTAATTAGTACCAACACAATTGTATGCGGGGTAGTTCCCAATATATCGGGCGGATAGTAATCGTGCAAAGAACATTAACCCAGAAAACATAAAGTAAATAATGCGAATATCTTAGGTTAATGTCTTACTACTATGAGTTTGGCCTGTTACCCGGTGTTCGTCGGTGCTTTTCCCCGGGCATACAGTGGTATTGTTTGAGTGCTTGGCATGGGCCAAGGCTTCTAAGTGGGCAAGGCCCTATCGCTGGGCGAGCTTGGATGATTGCTTAGCGGGCGCAAGGCCCGGCTCGGCGACTATCAGCCAGGGCATGGCCGTTATTCGGTGTGGGTAACCCGATTCGGTTGAAGTATATCACCTGGGTGTGAGGATATACGACTAAGCAGTGTTACTCGGTCACTAGAGGAACCCGAGGTAGCTTAGCCTCTATCAGATGGGCAAGGCCCCTGGCGTGGCGGGCATCCTAAAATGCGTGAGAGGCGGGGCCGCATCTCACCACGGAGAAATTAAGTTCACTAGTACTTGGGTATTACATTTGTGGGCTTGGCCACGGTCGCTTGTAGATAGTAGATGCTAATCGAAGTAAAACATTATATAGAAAACTTGCCTTTATTGAATAAAATTTGTGACCCTCAGCGAGTGAGGGTCTTGCCGTCTATGTATGGAAGATCGACTCTACGGATAGTACTTTTTCAGATGATTAGCATGCCATGGGTGTTTTAGCTCTTTTCCTTCCCGAGTTCGGAGTGTGTAGGTGCCTTCTCTGATAATACCAGTGACTTGGAAGGGTCCTTCCCGGTTAGGCGATAGCTTTCCCCATTACGCTTTCATTGTCAGGTCACTTCAATTTTTACGAGCACCCGGTCCCCACCATGAAGGCTCGCCTCTAACCTTTTTGTCATGATGGGCCTTTGCCCATTGTTTGTAGTTGACCATTACGAGTCGAGCATCCGGTCTTCTTTCTTCTAGGAGGTCAAGGTCTATTGCCGCGCAAGCTCGTTGTTTTGTTATTTGTAGTGGGAGACTTCGATAGGTGGGCAAAGCCATTTCAAGCTGGAATCATTGCCTCGATCCGTAAGTGAGAGCAAATGGGGTTTCCCTGTTGGACCGCGTCTGATAGTTATTTGCCCATAAAGGCGATGGCGGCTCCTCGGCCCATTTCCTGCTCGCCCTTCTAGATTTCTCTTGAGTGCGTGCGAGGCTGTTTGTTCCGGCTTCGGCTTGCCGTTCCACGAGGATAGGCTACGAAGATTGCCAATGCTTGACGCCTAGTCGCTCACATTCTGTAAACTTGTCAGAAAATTGTGTGCGTGGTCGGATACAATTGCCGCGGAAGGCCAAACCTACACCACACTTGATCATGGGCGAACTTGATGACATTTGCTTACGTGATTTTGGCGGAGGCTTGGCTTCTATCCATTTCGTGAAATAATCAATGGTGACCACTTGCATATTTGTACTTTCCTTGTGCGAGTGGAAGCGGTCCGATCAGTCGATCCCCCACATGTCGAAGGGCCGGGCCGCGACAAGCGGGGTTTGCATGGTGGAGGAAGTCTTGGTATGTCGCGTATCTTTGGCACTTGTCACATTCACGAACATATTTCTCTGCATCCCCCGGAGAGTTATCGATAGTATCTGGCGCAATACCCTTTACGCTGGGGCGCGGGATGGCCGCCGCATTCCCCTCATGTACCTCATATAGGACACCTTGATTAGTTACGGGAGTGCAGCATTGGTCGACCTTAGATCGCTTATGCAATTCCCCACTACAGAGTACCTTGTCGGGATCTTGCTCGGCTGGCTGATGTCCTTGATTCGATAGGATTCGGAGTATCTAGGTGCTCGACCATTCTTGAAGGATTCAATAGTGATCTTAAGCTTTCTTGGCGATCTTAGGCTTAGCTCGCTTGCGCTTTCGACTTGAAATTTTTCAAGATTCCTTTGACAAGCTGATACTTGACTAGTGTGGGGTGATGTACCATGTATTCCCCACGGACTTGGTTCACAACCGTTGAGAATGAGTACAACGTGATCGTATCAATTCCCATGCTGCTAGTTCGAGGCCGGCGATTCTTGCCGTACTCGGCCACGTTGTTGGAGGCGGGGAACTTGAATCGTAATGCTAGCTCAAATTTTGTGACACAGTCGGGAGCTATGAGAAGGATGCCGCTCCGCTCCCGACCTTCATTGCCCATCAACATATAAATCCCAACGTAAGTAGGTCGGGGTTGTGGCAGGTCGGGGTTGTGGCGGTGTTTTTGCTCGGACTCGTTTGTCATGTGGTTCTCGAGCTCTTCTTCTTTGGGTGAAGCTTGTTTCGACCAGAAAATCGGCTAATGCACAGGCCTTGATTGCTCTCTGGGCAAGTAGTCGATGTGGAATTCGGTGAGCTCTATCGCCCGGTTGAGTAATCTGCCCAGATGAGTCGAGCTTGTGAAGGATCTTGCTTGCGATGGTGCATCTGTGTATACTATGATTACATGTGCGAGAAAAGTAAGCCCTTAATTTCAGGGCGGCTATGACAAGCGAGTAAGCTAATTTTTACGCATTAAAATAACGACCCTCAGCGGGGCGAGGGCTTTGGATACATAGTACAGGTTTTTGAATGTCGATTCTTCTCTAACTAACACGGCGGCACGGCTGGCCGCTAGGTATACTATATAGTGGCTCTCAGGGCACGGGAGGCTGGCGAGGAGGGGTGGTTTGCCCAAGTATTCCACAGGCTGCTCGAGGGCTGCAGTGCGATCGGCATTCCACTCGAATCCTTTGTTGTCGCGCAAGATTTTGAAGAAGCGGGAGGCATTTCTCCGTGGCCAGGAGATGAAGCGGCCAAGGGCAATTATTCTTCCGTTCGATCGTTGTATGTGCTTAATGCGGTAGGGCTGCTCCATGTCGGCGGGGCACGGATCTTCTGGGTTTGCTTCTATCGCGGTTGACCATAAACCCGAGGAATTTTCTGCTCGAACCCGAAAGCGCATTTGCCGGATTAAGCTTCATGTTGTGTTTCGGAGATTGGCAAATGTTTACGCCAAGTCCGAGTGTGGTCGCGATCTTTTGTTTTAATGACCATGTCATCAATGTGCGCTTCCATGTTCCTTCCGAGTGCGAGCCGAAGACTTTGTTGACCATACGATAGGTTGCCCTGCATTCTTCGGCCGAATGGCATCATTTTATAGCGATATAGGCCCTGAAGGTGTTTTAGCTTTGTCTTGCTCATTCATCGACTTGATGATACCAGAGTATGCATCCAGGCCGAGCATCTCGAAACCGGCAATGGAATCCACGAGCATGTCAATCGTGGTAGCGGATAACGATCTTTCGGGCGAGCCTTATTGAGGTTGGTGAAGTCAACAGCACATTCGCCATTTGTCGTTTGCTTTTCGACCATTACCACATTTGCTAGCCGGGTAAGTGCTTGTATTTCCTCGATGATGTGCGCCTTCAAGAGCTTTTCTACTTACGGGATGGCATCACTTTTCAGGGAGTATTGCCGCTATTTGGGTGAATGTGGGGTCAACATTCAAGTCATGGCGCGCAACGTCATCGCCGATCCCTTGCATGTCTTCGACAGTCCGGGCAAATACATCGCAGGCGTTCTTCAATAAGTCAATCGGCCTTTCAGAGCCTCGGAGGCATGGCCTTCCGATTTTGATTTTACGATTTTCTCGGGGTAGGAGGGATTGATGATAATTTCTTCGGCTTCGCCCTCGGGTTTGATATCGGGTTCATCCCGCTTGCGGGGTATCCATCTCAATATCTGTGTCTTTGGGCGCTTTGCCTTACGCTGGAATGAGTGGGGATGGGGGTGCGGGCTGTGCGTGTCCATGGGATCATGCGCTTCCGGCCGCTCGATCTCTATGCAGTTTATGGTGGTGGTAACTGTCGTAGTGTCGGGCACCTCTTTTTCTGCGGTTGTCTGATCGGGAATGTCCACAATCAGCTTCTGCTTTTTCTTTTGGGAGTCTCTGACATACTCCCACATTGCCCGAGGCTTGCTATTCAGTATACCCACGCCATTCTCTGTGTAAAATTTTGCCTTTTGGTGAGGTATCGAGGTGACCATTTGAAATTTAGCCATGGCCCAGGATGCAATTGTCCGCTGATTTGAGGTCGATCACTAGGAAAGTGATCATCTCAGTTCGGGTTTGTGCCCCGTCTCCCATGAACACTTCCAGTTCGATAGTACCTTTTACGCCCACTTGGTGATTAGTGAACCCCTCCAGTTTTCCAAGGTAGGGTTGCAACCGGGCATCTGCTAACTCCAACTCTTTAAAACAAGAATAGTACATGATATCTCGCGTGTCGGCGAGAACCCACGTGAACTTGCCATGCGTTTACCAGACAGGAGATGACTAGTGGTTGCTCGGAAGCTAGTGGGGTACTTGCTAACTCGCTGCGGGTAAAAAAGATGTTGGGTTCCCCTGCTCGCTGTACGGCTGGAGAGTTTACCGCTCTGGAGAGTGAATATATGTGCTTCCCAAGTTGTGTGTTGGATGGAAGTTCCTCCTGAATCATGTTGACCACTCCTCGAATTTGAGGGGCCTGGCCACCTCTTCCTCGTGGAGGTCTGTCTTGTCTTTCATTGTCTGCATTGTTCCCGTCGCCCTGGTGTTTCTTAAAGCGGTTTAATTTGCCCGCATTTATGAGCTTTTGTATCTCGCGTTTCAGTACTACGCATTCCTCTATAGTGTGCCCGATGCCATGATGGTAGTCGCAGTACTTATTGGGATCCCTGGTATGGGCAAGCTCGGGATCAAGTGGATATGGGACGGGCAGAGCGTCCCCGATCTGGAGCATGATGTCCTCCCGCGTTGTGTTTAACGGGGTAAAGCTTCGAGCTCGAATAACTTTTGGCCGGGAGTAGGCGACCTCCTCCTCTCTGGCGATTGCCGCCCTCCGGTCTGGTCGGTGGCGTGGCAGTCTGGGCCTTGTCCTTGTTCTTATTTTTGTCCGCTCGAACAGTCTCGGTCGAGCAAAACAGATGGGAACTTGCTAGCAGCTCAGCCTTGGAGGCTCCTGGGTTCATGGCCAACATTGTCTTCAGAGGCCCTGCTCTCATGTTGTTTAGATAGCAGAAAGTGATCTCGGGATCACTGGTTGCGGTCACTTGGTCGAGTGTCTCCTCAAACCTTTTCAAGTAACTTCCATAAGACTCATGCTCGCCTTGCTTAACTTTAGCGAGATCGAATCGATTTTTAGGAGTTGGTCCAGCAGTGCCAAATTCTTCAAGGAATTTTTCCCTCAACACTTCCCAACTGCCTATAGATCCACGGGGAACCCTTCCAAGCCATGCCTGTGCTTTCCCTTGTAGAGCTCCCTCGAATGCACGCATTTTTAGAGCTTCAATATCTGTCACCATTCGAATTTGTGCCTCGAATGATCTGAGCCAGTCACTTGCCCGCGTCTTCCCAAAATATTTCTCAAATTGTGGGAATGTGATGCCTTGCGCAGGTGGCGCGTTCTCGATTTCAGCAGTGAAAGGGCTTCCCTCCAGCGGCTTGATTATACCATAGCCGGGCTTGGCCACAGCTAGGTTAGCCATCTGTTTTGCCATGTCACGCTTCATTGCTTCCATGCGCTCAGACAAGCGCTTCTCGGCATCTAGGTTGATACCCGACGAGCGGGCATGATCTGATCTATGCTCGCGTGAGGCCGGCGGGCAGAAGGTTGGCGCGTAAGAAGCTTCCATCTCCCTGTCTACTCGCTGTCTACGCTTAGCTTGATATGCTTCTTTCTCGGCGTGTTCGCGAGCTCTGCGGTGACTATTATTTTCACTGCGGGCATAGTAATTTTGCCCGCGGCTGCGTTTGTATGAGAAATTTGGGCGGCTATATCTGCTTTCCGCCTGGTCATCTGCTCGTTTTACCTCTTCAACCTTTTCTGACGGTATACGAATAACCGATTGAAGGCGCTTGCTTGGTGCGGGCAGGCGTTGTGAGGCATGGCCATCATCAACGGCTGCGGGGACACTCAGAGTTGGCAATTCTAGGTCAGCCACTGGGACCGGGGCATGGCCCAAAGCCAATAGTTGCTGATTGAGCTTGTACATTCTGCTATAGTAATCCGCTTGGACTTGGAGAGCAGCAGCTTGTTGCGCAGGGGCTTGGCCAGGTGGATTTGCATGACTGCCATGGCCATTCTCCCTTTGGCGATTCGTGTCACGAGATCTGCTCCGGGCACTAAGTTGCTCATTGATGATCTCCCTTGCATCACGTTGGGGCACGATTCTCGCTAGCATCTTTGGGGCGCTCTTCCACGTAGGGCACGTCCTTCCCATGTCTTGTTGCCATGCGGCAATCTTTTGCTTACAGTGCGAACCCCTTGGGGTGCTTTCGGTGGGAGATCACCAGCCAACTGGCTTCCAGCCCGGTTGTTGCTTTCTGCAGCGCGGTGCTTGCTGTTCTTACCAGCCATTGTAGTTGGTGGCTATTGAGAGATTTGCACCGTGAGTCTTGAAAAAGTGGGATGTTGATGTTTCCCGGCAATGGAACCAAACTGATGTGGCAAAATCCTCAGCTTGGGCCGTCTGTTCTTTGGGTAGGATATCTGGGCTTGTAGCGCTTCCTTGAACTGGAGAGTAAAACACGAGTGGAAGTGCAAGGCGGGGCCTCGCGAAACCCCTCGGCGTGAGTAAGTACCGTGTATGAGAGCAGAATACCGGAACTCAAGGAAGAGGCGAGTGTATGAGAGCATGTACCTTTGTGGTGTATGACGGAGGAGTATTTATTGGCCCTTGTGTAGTTGAATCAGGGTAGGATTTGGTTTTGTAGTCCCCTTGTTCCACAAGGAGTGAAACTCTAGATTTCTGGTGATATACACTGCGTGATATCAGGGAATGAATAAGGCAAGTGTCCTGCCTACATATGATAACTTGTGGCCGTGTCTTGGCGGGCAAGCTACTTGGTGTCATTTGCTCGATGAGGAATGAGCGGGCAAGGCCCTGCTCGCCTGTATGGTGGATGAGGTATGAGTTGATCACAATTCAGGGCAAGGCCCTGATCGGACAGGTCAAGCTGGGTCGGGAATGTCATGCTCATTGTATGGGGTTGCTCTTTTTATGCTCGCTGGGCCTGTGGGCCCCTCAAGGCCCATGCTCGTGATCGGCCCGTGATGGCAACTCGTGCTCTGCTCGTGACCAGATTTGGGCTGGGTATATCAGGTACTAAGGCTCTAGTAGGACTTAGTTAAGTACTAAGATGATACACGAAGCAGTTATAACAAAGCATGCAACGTATAGGAGGCATACAAGCAACTACGATCATGGTTGACCTAATGCGAGCATGGTATGAACAATATGGACTTTAAAACATGTTAAGGCACATAATGAACATATTAATCAAGTATAGAAGACATGTTACACAAGTAGGGTTTGGGTTCTCACATGCCCTAACCAAACCAAACCCTAAAATAATAAATAAATAAATAAAAATGAATGAAAAACCCAAAAAACTTCCAAAGCGTAACAGTGCTTAAACAACATTTTTTGGGATTAAAACGAAGTCATCACGGGTTACACCCTAAACCCTAAACCCTAAACCCTAATCTCAAAAACCTTAAATCTTAAACCTTAAACCCTAACCCTAACTCTTATTCCCTAACCTTAAACCTTATACCTTAAACCTGAACCTCAATCCTAAAGCCTTAAACCCTAACTCTAGCCCTATCCCCAATCCCTAAGCCTAACCATAAACCATAAACCAAAAACAATTGTCTCACTTAAACCATAACCCTTATTCCTAAACCTAATTCGAAACCTTAAACCCTAACCTCGAGTTTCTAACCTTAAACCATAACCCTAAAACCTTAAACATTATACACTAACCCTAATCGCTAAACCATAAACCATAACTCTAATGCTAACCCTAACCGATAAGCCTAACCTTAATCCCTATAAACGAGAAACAAAAAAAATTATTTATGAATGAAAGAAACATGAAATGAACACGATAATCTCCATACGGATGAAGCATAAACTATTTTGAATCCAAAAAAAAATATAAAAAATATTAAAAAATAAAAAAATATTTTGTACATAAAACTGGTACCAGTTTTGTGAACAAAAAATTTGTTTATTTATTTTTATTTTTTTAATATTTTTTTTGTATTCAAAATAGTTGATGCTTCATCCTTATGATGGTTATCATGTTCATTTTATGTTTTTTCCCTTCAAAAATATTTTTTTGTTTCTCATTCATAGGGATTAAGGTTAGGCTTAGGGATTAGGGAGGATAAGACCATTTTCTAAGTTAAGGTTTAAGGTTAGGCTTAGGGATTAGGGTTAGTATTAGAGTTAGGGTTTAAGGTTTAGTTATTTGGGATAGTGCATAATATTTAAGGTTTTAGGGTTAAGGTTTAAGGTTAGAGACTCAAGGTTAGGGTTTAAGGTTTCGAATTAGGTTTAGGGATAAGGGTTAGGGTTTAGGTGATACAATTGTTTTTGGTTTAAGGTTTATAGTTAGGCTTAGGGCTTGGGGACAGGCTTAGAGTTAGGGTTTAAGGTTTAAGGTTTAAGGTTTAAGGGTTTAAACTTTGGCTTAGGGATTAGGTTTAGGGTTTAGGGTTAAGGGTTTACGGTAAAGGGTTTCAGGTTTAAGGGTTTAAGGTTTGGCTTAGGGTTTAGGGTTTAAGGTTTATGGTTTTAGGTTTTAGGGTTTGGGGTTTATGGTTTTAGGGTTTATGGTTTTAAGGTTTAACGTTTGGCTTAGGGATTAGGGTTAGGGTTTAAGGTTTAAGGTTTAGAGATTAGGGTTTAATGTTGAAGGTTAGAGTTTAGGCTTAAGGTAACGGAAACCTTAAATCTTAAACCCTAACCCTTTATATGCCCTAACCAAACCAAACCCTAAAATAAAAAATAAATAAAAATGAATGAAAAACCCAAAAAACTTCCAAAGCCCGTAACAGTGCTTAAACAACATTTTTTGGGATTGAAACGAAGTCATCACGGGTTACACCCGAAACCCTAAACCCTAATCTCTAAAACCTTAAATCTTAAACCCTAAACCCTAAACCCTAACCCTAACTCTTATTCCCTAACCTTAAACCTTATACCTTAAACCTGAACCTCAATCCTAAAGCCTTAAACCCTAACTCTAGCCCTATCCCCAATCCCTAAGCCTAACCATAAACCATAAACCAAAAACAATTGTCTCACTTAAACCATAACCCTTATCCCTAAACCTAATTCGAAACCTTAAACCCTAACCTCGAGTTTCTAACCTTAAACCATAACCCTAAAACCTTAAACATTATACACTAACCCTAATCGCTAAACCATAAACCATAACTCTAATGCTAACCCTAACCGATAAGCCTAACCTTAATCCCTATAAACGAGAAACAAAAAAATTATTTATGAATGAAAGAAACATGAAATGAACACGATAATCTCCATACGGATGAAGCATCAACTATTTTGAATCCAAAAAAAATATATAAAAAATATTAAAAAATAAAAAAATATTTTGTACATAAAGCTTTACCAGTTTTGTGAACAAAAAATTTGTTTATTTATTTTTATTTTTTTAATATTTTTTTTGTATTCAAAATAGTTGATGCTTCATCCTTATGATGGTTATCATGTTCATTTTATGTTTTTTCCCTTCAAAAATATTTTTTTTGTTTCTCATTCATAGGGATTAAGGTTAGGCTTAGGGATTACGGAGGATAAGACCATTTTCTAAGTTAAGGTTTAAGGTTAGGCTTAGGGATTAGGGTTAGTATTAGAGTTAGGGTTTAAGGTTTAGTTATTTGGGATAGTGCATAATATTTAAGGTTTTAGGGTTAAGGTTTAAGGTTAGAGACTCAAGGTTAGGGTTTAAGGTTTCGAATTAGGTTTAGGGATAAGGGTTAGGGTTTAGGTGATACAATTGTTTTTGGTTTAAGGTTTATAGTTAGGCTTAGGGCTTGGCGACAGGCTTAGAGTTAGGGTTTAAGGTTTAAGGTTTAAGGTTTAAGGGTTTAAACTTTGGCTTAGGGATTAGGTTTAGGGTTTAGGGTTAAGGGTTTACGGTAAAGGGTTTCAGGTTTAAGGGTTTAAGGTTTGGGTTAGGGTTTAGGGTTTAAGGTTTATGGTTTTAGGTTTTAGGGTTTAGGGTTTATGGTTTTAGGGTTTATGGTTTTAAGCTTTAACGTTTGGCTTAGGGATTAGGGTTAGGGTTTAAGGTTTAAGGTTTAGAGATTAGGGTTTAATGTTGAAGGTTAGAGTTTAGGCTTAATGTGACAGCCCGACCCGGACTCCAATGCGGAATCCCAAGGTCGTGCCGTCAAGACAAGCTAAAAGACGGACAAGCACCCGCTAAGCGTAGTAGTGCGAGTCCAGAGTTGAACCAACAAACACTAAACAGGAATGAAAAGCCATAACGGCAAAACCGAATAACCAAAAACTAAAATATGCGGAAGCAAATCATAAGTGGGACCAAAGCCTATAATTATAAACTAAGGAATACAAGGCTGAGAGACGACTATCTCTCGACAAATCTACGACTCGCGTGACGCAACATTGCGCACGTACAACAAACCATCGGCAACCTAAGGCCGGCGAAGCAACAAGAACCCAACCTGATAAACAACAACTCAACGGCTATAACCTGCCGGAGGAATAAATCAACTAAAAGAACAAGATATTCAAATCTAACAACTAAACCCAAGTCTCACGACTAACGTCGTCGGAGATGACAATACCAACAATACTAGAATGAGTGAGCTAAAGCATGCTCGGAATAATAAAAGGGAACAACTCATAAGAGATACAACAGCTCGACCAAACAAGTCGGCTACCAAAATAATACGATAAAAAAATACTAACATAATCTACCCCAAGTAAAGTCTACATAACTCTACATTCGTGTCTCACAGATACAAAATAACATAACAACAATAATAATAATAAATCCAAGCTTAAAGCCCGGAAGACCACCTTCTAGGAATCACTATCCGAAGCCGCCACGCGTACTAACGGGATCACTGCAAAAACTAAGGAAAACAAACACACGAAATGAGTCATAATGACCCAGTAAGTTACTAAATGCAAATGTATGGCATAGCATGACGTGGCATGGCATAATGCACAAGCATGTATAAAATCATGGTATCTTAATAGCATACCAATAATAAACTTGTATTAAGTCATCATGTAACATAAACCTCATAAACCACATAGCACGTTCTCTTTCATATAAGTGCTTATACATAAGCACGTAAAATCAAGATCTGGGCCTAGCCCTTCAATGATCATAAACTGGGTTTCAATCCTCAAATGATCATAACTCATCAGTTTTCTTAATGAGTTCCTCGTTACCTTCATCCAACCCTGGGATGAGAAATGGGAGCTCAATATCAGGCTAGGGGGCGCTAATACGAGACCACATCCCACTATTGGCCACATAGTGAGGAGAAAGGGTACCAATGCGGCGATTCATAGCGAATGTTTCCAAAGGCTATGAATCGTCCCATTGCCGACAAAACGACCAAGACGCCAGCTGGACTCAAATCAAGATGCTCAAGTAGATATTTACTTGGATAAACCAATAAGGACCAAGTCCATCATAAAAGAACTTATCAATTCAAGTAGGTCATAATGCTCTACAAAACCCAATAAACAATGCACATAATTGTACACACTTAACATGTTCAACTAACTTGTAAGTTTAGTTCAAAAATCACATATTGAGGTATTCATAATCCTCAAGTCATCACCAATTCAAGAATAGCTTATAGCTCAATAAATCACAATGTGAGGTCTACTATAGTCCCCTACTCAAGATTAAATCAAAGACTATAATTTAGTCTAAGAACAACCACAAACAAGGCTTAGCATTTGGTTTCACTCCAAAGCACACCGGACTCAACCATAGTCCCAATTGTCATAATTAATCGACTTCTCAAACCAATCTTGAGGGTACCAAAACTAACTAACTCGTAGTCAAAACCCGGAAGTGCTATCATGTGCACGCGACCAAATTCCCTAAGAGGGAACTCATTCAAATAATCATTTCTTAAGGGCATACGAGATCATAGGTTGGTCTCTAATGCTCCGTGCTCTAACGAGCACGCTCTAAATAAATCCCCAATAAGCTTCTATATCATGGGAGTCACAAATGGGACACAATTCGAGATGTTCGGGTGCTCACAATCAAGACCAACCAAACCCGAACATCGTAGGATTTCAACATAGGGCTCACTAACATCTTGTTGAACCTAAAACGACTCCCTTGAGTCTTAATATCACATTTCATTAGATACGTATTTCATAAATCCCAAATTTAACACATCATTCACGTTCATAATAATTCTCCCGAAAATAATCCGGGCTTGCTTCCCAAGCCTAAAAATACAAGAACTCAACATAAACATAATCAAACGAATCCCAAACGTCGTAGGACTTCAACCCGAGTTCATTAACACTTTATTGAACTTGTTTCGACTCCGTTGAGTCTAAATACTAAGTTTCATTTCTTATACATTTCATCAATCTCAACAATGACACTCACTTCAATTTATAACAATTTCCAAATTAAATCGGGCTTAATTCCCAAGCCCTAAATTCATAAAAACCTTAACAAAGAGATAACACATTTCTCCCAACACACAACATCATCCAAATCAACCTACACATCAATGCCCACTTTAATTAACAACAAGTCCTCCAATAATTCGGGCTCGATTCTCAAGCCCTAACATTCATAAAACTCCACATAAATCACAACCCATATTCTACAACACATAATAACATTCAAATCATACTAGTCATGTTATTAACAAGTTCATATTTCCAAAAATTCACAAAATGGGCATACAAGGCATACAAGGTGTTCATTGCCCACAAATAGCACATATATTGTTTTCCTTAGGGCCAATGAACCAAAATAAAAAGAAGGTAACTTACCTAGCTTGAGTGAAAACTCAAGAGAACACAAATCCGATCGGTGAAGTTGTTCTACTCGTCGAGGGCTTCAAGATTCCAAAGTTTGAAGGCAATCGGGTGGATGGATCGTCTTGGATTGAAGAGAGAAGAAGCTAGGGCTTGAAATCTCCCATGGAGACTCTCTCTCTCTAATACGTATTGTGGAGGAGGAAGAAATGAAGAGGATTTCAGCAATTGCAAAGGGGGTTTGGGTATTTATACCCCCAAATAAGAAGGGCACAATAGACATTTCCCTTGCACAATTAGTAGAGATTAGGGCTAATCAATCACTAATCTAACCTTAATTAACTTCCAACTAATGTTAGGACATGTTTAGGGCTAAGTATGGGAGGTTAGGAAGGGTTTAGAGGGGGTTTAATGAGGGTAGGATAGGTATAATTCGTCAAAACCCAAAACAGGGCAAAAATCACGTAAGTGACATTTTATGTTGAGGCGGGCGCCTGGGGCTCTGACCCATCTCCAAATTTGCAATTTTCTCCCAGAACTTGAGGCGGGCGCCTCACTCAATGCCGGGCGCTGGGCTCAGGCTCTATATGCTCTCAAAACTTGGTCTAACATGTCCTAAATGTTCCCAAACTCATGGGCAACTATTCTAAGGTCTAACCCAACTCAAAACAAGTCGAAAACACACCCGAACAACTCCTGAAACAATTCGGAGCGAAACCGGGAAGAGGTGCAACAACGTGCAACCGAAACGACGAATGAACTCGCAATTGAATGAGCAATGAAAGGAGACTTTTAAGGCAAGTCTAAGGGCTAATGAAGAAGCTTAAATACTTCTAGAAAGTCGAATAACAACTAGGGAAATAAGAATCCCAAAGGAGAGACGATTACGCGACTCGATTCCCGAACTACGCGATAGAGACGAACGCTATCTCCAAAACTTCCAAATCATCGATAGACTTAAGGAACACCTCCAACTTGAAGTCTAATACATCTAAACATGTTAATAAACCATCTTAAAGAGGTCTAGGACCCAAACCGAGGTCACGAACACAAAACGCAAGTAAACCCTCAATCGCGTCGCATTCCGACCATCGTCGAGTCACGACTTGTGACTTTAGCAAGTCAACAACTATATGGAGTCTCTTAATAATATTTTGGTCTTAATGTGGTCTTTCAAACACATCTAGACCCTCTCGCAAACCAAACATACAGTCGACAAAGGAAGAAGTGCAAGTACAGCACGCAAACCGAGATAACGAAGGAGCGGGGTGTCACACTCTCTCCACCTTAAAAAGAATTCGTCCCGAATTCTAAATCATGATACAAACCAACATTAGGTCCACACTCAACCACCATTCATCGAGACAATGATCACTGTGTCTCTTAATCCCGAGTTAACACTTGATCTCAAAACCACCAACCTTGACTCGAATCTCCGAGTCTACCACTACAATATACACGAGGGTCGAACTATAATAATCCAAATTCAAAAGTCTACGAAATCTCAATAGACACGACATCAAACACCTTCTATCGGAAACAATATGACTCATGCTTGAGTCACGAATACACGTACGAACAACACTAGGCCAAACATGTAAGCAAAACCCCAAATTTCAACATGAAAAACACAATCAAGAACACTTCAACTTCCGACTACCGAAACTATTTGTCTCGGGGCACAACACGAAATTCAAGAACAAGAGGTTCTAACTTTAAGGAAATAATAATTGCCTACGGAGCAATTTACAAACAAATCAAAGATAAGCAAATCGGCATTTCAAACCATGTAAATCATACTCGCGTTTTTCCTATCGCGTGTAACAACACATAAGAGCACATTAATGAAATGTTTTGAAAATTCATTCCATTTCTGTCCATTCCATTTGGTAACGGGTATAGTCAATTTCTACCATAATTCATACCAATCCTAGTTCAACAACGAACCACTTTTGATCACCAATTTAGGGTACCGGCTAAATTGGATACTCAAAAGCTTCCGTTGCAAGGATGCGAAGGTTCATGATTAAAAAGGTTTTAAGCATCCTTTAATAGTCTCCTATGCTAAGGAAATGAATGAGCAGGAGATAATAATGATGAAATGAGAATTTAGTATACTACAATGTAATGCATCAAGTAGGTGTTTCCTACAACTAATGTACATAACTGAATAAAAATTCAGACCAAGTATCAAGGTCTATTACCTTGACAAACAACAATTATAGCTATCACAAAACTCGTGTACCTAGTACACCCAACCAAGATAATTTCCCGGAAATCACCACGAATCGACAAGGCTACTAATGCCCGTAACGTCCATACTCCGCAAAACTATCCTTTCTTAAGCTCTAGACCAAGTCTACAACCAATGTACTAAGCATCCTAACACAACGTTAACATCTCAATACTCACGGTGAAGCGTCAATCTCTCCCGTGCAGCCGTGATTATCCTAAACCCTAACCCTAACTCTTATTCCCTAACCCTAAACCCTAAACCCTAACCCTAACTCTTATTCCCTAACCTTAAACCTTATACCTTAAACCTGAACCTCAATCCTAAAGCCTTAAACCCTAACTCTAGCCCTATCCCCAATCCCTAAGCCTAACCATAAACCTTAAACCAAAAACAATTGTCTCACTTAAACCCTAACCCTTATCCCTAAACCTAATTCGAAACCTTAAACCCTAACCTCGAGTTTCTAACCTTAAACCATAACCCTAAAACCTTAAACATTATACACTAACCCTAATCGCTAAACCATAAACCATAACTCTAATGCTAACCCTAACCGATAAGCCTAACCTTAATCCCTATAAACGAGAAACAAAAAAATTATTTATGAATGAAAGAAACATGAAATGAACACGATAATCTCTATACGGATGAAGCATCAACTATTTTGAATCCAAAAAATATTAAAAAATATTAAAAAATAAAAAAATATTTTGTACATAAAACTGGTACAAGTTTTGTGAACAAACAATTTGTTTATTTATTTTTATTTTTTTAATATTTTTTTTGTATTCAAAATAGTTGATGCTTCATCCTTATGAAGATTATCACGTTCATTTTATGTTTTTTCCCTTCAAAAATATTTTTTTGTTTCTCATTCATAGGGATTAAGGTTAGGCTTAGGGATTAGGGAGGATAAGACCATTTTCTAAGTTAAGGTTTAAGGTTAGGCTTAGGGATTAGGGTTAGTATTAGAGTTAGGGTTTAAGGTTTAGTTATTTGGGATAGTGCATAATATTTAAGGTTTTAGGGTTAAGGTTTAAGGTTAGAGACTCAAGGTTAGGGTTTAAGGTTTCGAATTAGGTTTAGGGATAAGGGTTAGGGTTTAGGTGATACAAATGTTTTTGGTTTAAGGTTTATAGTTAGGCTTAGGGCTTGGCGACAGGCTTAGAGTTAGGGTTTAAGGTTTAAGGTTTAAGGTTTAAGGTTTAAGGGTTTAAACTTTGGCTTAGGGATTAGGTTTAGGGTTTAGGGTTTACGGTAAAGGGTTTAAGGTTTTAAGGTTTAAGGTTTAAGGGTTTAAGGTTTGGGTTAGGGTTTAGGGTTTAAGGTTTATGGTTTTAGATTTTAGGGTTTAGGGTTTATTGTTTTAAGGTTTAACGTTTGGCTTAGGGATTAGGGTTTAAGCTTTAAGGTTTAAGGTTTAGAGATTAGGGTTTAATGTTGAAGGTTAGAGTTTAGGCTTAAGGTAACGGAAACCTTAAATCTTAAACCCTAACTGTAACGCCCCATATTCTTGCATGTGCATCGTATGCTTGTCTTCTTGATTTCTTGTTGATTGTGAGCATGTTTACTTGGTTATAAGTGTTTTAGAATCATTCATAGATCATTCTTGAAGTTCTTAACATGTTTAGAATCGCGTAAGTTTGTTTGTTGAATTGCCGGTTCGATTGTTTTGATTTTGGCCTTAGCGATTCCCCTCGTTGCTCGTATTTGCTTCTATTTCGTCGTACGAAGTGTTCATTGAGTTCTTGGCTTTATATTCAGGTCTTAACCATGTTGAAACAAGTCTTTTCCATGCCCAAGTTATCCTAGTTCGATTGGTGTTTGATTGTAGTTTGATTCGTTGATCATTCGTCGCGTGGTTCGCGCCTTGTTCTAGCTTGTTCCGGGTGTTGTTCGGGTGTGTTTCCGACTCGTTTTGAGTAGGGTTAGACCTTAGAATGATTGCCCATAAGTTTGGGATCATTTAGGACTAGTTTAGACCAAGTTTTAGAGGTTCTGGAGCCGAGGCGGCCGCATGGCACCTTGTGAGGCGCCCGCCTCAGATGCTGGGAGTAATTGCAAAGTGGTCTGAACTTGGGAGTAGCCTCTGCAGTTGAGGCGGCCGCATGGGCTTGGGTGAGGCGCCCGCCTCACCTGCTGGTCTGTTACGGGATTTTTTTCCCCTGTTTCAGAATTGGACGATTTGTACCCCTTGAACCCATATCTAAACCTATCCTAAACCTCTAAACCCTTCCTAACCACCCACACTTAGCCCTAATCAAGTCCTAACACTAATTTGAAGTTAAATTAGGTTGGTTTAGTGTTTGATCACTCCCTAATTTTCACTAATTGCACTTGAGAAATTCCTCTTGTACCCTTCTCTTGTTGGAGGTATAAATACCAAACCTTGACCAATTTTCAGTAAAGTCTCTCATTTGTTCATCCTATTCTTACACATTAGAGAGAGAGAGAGTTGGGGGCTTGAGTTTTGAGCCCTAGTTCTTCTTCTTCCTTCGATCCACAAGGATTCCACCGTTCGATCGCCGCCAAACTTCGGATTCTTGACGGGTGCGCGCGAAGGAACGACTTCACCGTTTAGATTTGGATTCTCTTGAGTTTTCATCCAAGCTAGGTAAGTTACTCTTCTTCTTCTTGGCTCTCATTGACCCTAAGGAAACAAAGTCTATGATGTATGAGGTCAATGAGGACACATAATTGCTTCCTATGCCTTCCATTTGAATTTTAAATGTATGATTTTGCTAGGAGCATGTCTAGGTGGATTTCTTGCCTTTGAGAGTTTAAATTACTCTTTCATTATGTTAATTGAGGTCTTGAACATGTTAGAAATATGTAGTATGTTTGTTGATGAAAGTGATATTAATTGGGAATGCCCTAAATTATGCCTATGTGATATGTGTAAAAATTGTTATGGGTTATATCCTTAATATTGGACTATATAAGGAACATGAATTACATTGAAATGTTTTGGGTGAATTTATATCCTTGTTGAACTTAGAAGTGACCTAGGTTGGGTTGTGAAGCATATAGCTTCATTTTCCCCAAAATTGGGAATTTAGAGAAGAGACTCAACGGAGTCGACTTTAGGGAAGAATTGAACATGTTAAACTCTAATTTCAATCCCTACGAAGTTTGGATACCGTTTGATTAAGTTTACTCAAATATGAGCTTGATAGAATTATTTGCAAAGTTGTTATGAAGCATTGGTTTTGAGCAGTTAATTGCCTTCACATGATTATGGTAGAGATTAACCCCTACTTGGTTGGTCGAGTTCGCTCTTGTCGAATTCGGTCCTTAATTGGTTTAAGTCAAGTAAACATCTACTTGTGCATTGCATTGAGTCCAGCTGGCATTATTTGGTTTGTTTATCAAGTCAGGGTGGGACGATGCATCGCCTTCACGAATTATGGGATTCGTGCTCGCTATGGATCGCCGCACCCGGGACTCCACACACACCTTCACTGTGGGCCGCAGTGGGGAAGTAGCCCCTTTGCCGTATCAATACGTGCCGCATTGGCTTGCTATCTAGATCGAGTAGGAACTCGATGAAAGTCGATGAATTCACAAAACATCGATGTGGCACGAACCAGTAACAGAATGTTTTGCAGGAGCTACGAAGCGGCCGTGACTATCATATCCTACTTGTATGATTTACTTTACGCACTTATGTGAACAATATGCTAAGTGCCATATGATGATAATGTGCTGAGTGTTAAATGATGATAACATGCCATAATTGTGATAAATGTCATGCCATAACATGAACATGCATTTTTTAGTAACTTACTAAGTCTTTCGACTTACCCTATTTGTTTGCTTTGTTTTCCTTAGATCAAAGCCGAGGAGACGTCCCACGCTAGACTCACGTATTCGCTTGGACGTTGTGAGCGAGGTTGCTCTTTTGGACTTTAACTGGTTAATCTTTTATTTTGGAAAGGACGTTGGGAAGCAAGTCATGTAGACTTGGCTTGGGGATTTGTTGTTGTAGTAACTTAAATATTTGATACTTGTAATCTTTTGGTATGCCGACTTATATGTCGAGCTTGTTCATATGTGTATGGTTCATCACAGTTTCTTCCGCTAAAGCTTGTTTAAAGTATTATTATTGTTGTTGTCTCCGGCATGTTGTGGCCGTTGAGGTTTTATAAGCATGTGTTAATTGTAGGAGTAGTTGTTGGGTTCCGGCTGTAACGTCGCCGATGACTTGTTTAATTTAAGTTGTTTTTCCGGCCAAGTGTAGCCGAGTTGTTATTCGTATGCAATGTTGTGACGCCCCGCTCCTTCGTTGTCTCGGTTTGCGTGCTATATTGCACTTCTTCCTTTGAGGACGGTATGTTTGGTCTGCGGAGAGGTCTAGATGTTGAGAGACCATATTAAGATCAAAACATTATTAAGAGACCCATATAGTTGTTGACTTGCTAAAGTCACAAAGTCGTGACTCGACGATAGCCTGAATGCGACGCGATTGAGGATTTACTCGTTTTGTGTTTGTGACCTCGGTTTGGGTCCTAGACCTCTTTAAGATGGTTTGTTGACATGTTTAGATGTGTTAGACTTCAAGTTGGAGGTGTTCCTTAAGTCTATCGAGGATTTTGGGAGTTTTGGAGATAGCGTTCGTCTCTATCGCGTAGTTCGGGAATCGAGTCGCGTAATCGCCTCCTTTGGGATTCTTATTTCCCTAAGTTGTTATTCAACTTCCTAGAAGTATTTAAGCTTCTTCATTAGCCCTTAGACTTGCCTTAAAAGTCTCCTTTCATTGCTCGTTTGATTTCGAAGTTAGTTCGTCGTCCCTTGCACGTTGTTGCACCCTTCCTGGTTTCGCCCAGGGAGTTGTTCTGGAGTTGTTTGGGTGTGTTTTAGACTTGTTTTGAGTTGGGTTAGACCTTAGGATGGTTGCCCATAAGTTTGGGATCATTTAGATCAAGTTTAGACCAAGTTTTGGAGGTTCGTGAGCCGAGTGGCCGCACGGGATGGAGTGAGGGCCCGCCTCGATCTTAGAGCACCTTTGTGAGAGAAGAGGTGAGGCGGCCGCATGGAGTAGGCTGAGGCGCCTCAACCCTTTGCTGTTACGGATTTTCTTCCCTTGTTTTGAGTTGTGACGTGTTTTACCTATTCTACCCTCTTTAAACCCCTCTAAACCCTTCCTAACCTCTCATACTTAACCTAAACATGTCCTAACATTATTTAGAAGTTAATTAAGGTTGGATTAGAGCTTGATTACCCCTAATCTCCACTAATTGCACTTGAGAAATGTCCCTTGTGCCCTTCTTAATTTGGGGGTATAAATACCCAAACCCTCTTCACCATTTTCTTGAAAATCTCCTCATTTCTTCCTCTCCACATACGTATTCTAGAGAGAGAGGCTCCATGGGAGACTCTTGAGCCCTAGCTCTTCTCTCTTCGATCCAAGATCGATCCGACCACCCGATTTCCTTCAAACTGGATTCTTGAAGCCCTCGGCAGTAGAACGACTTCACCGATCGGATTTGTGTTCTCTTGAGTTTTCACTCAAGCTAGGTAAGTTACTTTCTTTTGATTTTGGTTCATTGGCCCTAAGGAAAACAACTTGTATGCTATTTGTGGGCAATGAACACTTGTATGCTATGTTTGCCCAATTTTGGGGATTTTTGAGGTATGAACTTGTTAGGGGTATTTGTAGATGACTCCTATGATTGTTGATGTATATGTTTATCCTTCATTTTGTGTTTCTAGGCTATCGAGCATGCTAGAAATCATGTCCACATGTTATTTGAGTTCATTGGGGAAATATGCCTAAATTGTGAATTTTGGAGTTATGAACTTGATAATGCCTTGAGGAGGATGTTTGAATGATATTGTGTGTTGGAGAAATGGGTTATCCCTTGTTAAGATTTTGTGATTTTAGGCTTGGGAATCAAGTCCAAATTACTTTTGGAAATTGTTATGAAGTGAAGAGGATGAATTATGTGGGTTGATGAATTTATGGTAATCAAGCCCGAACTATTGGAGAGTTATTGTTAATTGATGAGTTAAGTAAATGATGAAACCTAGCCTTTAGACTCAACGAGTCGAAATATGTTCATTAATGTGATTGTGAACTCGGTTGGAATCCTACACAATTGATTCTTTGATTATATTATGATGGATTCTTGGTTTTAGGCTCGGGAATCAAGCCCGAATGAACTTTGGGATTTTGTAGTATATATGAATGAAATGTTTAGTTGTGGGAAACACATAAAGAATGGAATATAGAATTAAGACTCAACTGAGTCATTGTGAGGCCAATAATGTGATAACAAGCTTTGGTTGAGATCCTACGATGTTCGGGTCTCGCTTGCTTATGTTGTGCGTATCCAGTACCTTGTTGTGTCCTATGGAGACACTCATGTTATAGAGACCCATTGGGAACTTGTTTAGAGCGTGCTTGTAAAGCACGAGTATTAGAGACCAACCCATGGTCTCGAGTACCATTTAGTAATGTTATTCGAATAATTCACTATAAGGAATTTAGTCGCGAGCATATGATAGTATTTATGAGTTTAGACTACAAGGTAGTCTTGTCATTCATGAGATTTTGATGATGTCGCTATAAGGACTTTGGCTAAGTCCGTGTGCCTTAAGTGAAGCTTAATGCTAAGTTTGAATTGTGGTGGTTCTTAGACTAAGTAGTAGTCTTTGATTTAATCTTGAGTCGAGGACTTTAGTAGACCTCATGTTGTGAATTGTTGAGCTTATATGCTATTCTTGAATTGGTAATGACTTGAGGTTTATGAATACCTCAATACGTGGTTTTGAACTAAACTTACAAGTTAGTTGAATATGTTAAGTGTACAAGTATGTGCATTGTTTATTGGTTTTGTAGAGCATTATGACCTACTTGAATTAATAAGTTCTTTGTGATGAACTTGGTCCTTATTGGTTATACAAGTAAATAATCTACTTGATCATCTTGATTTTGAGTCCACCATGCCTTGGTCGTTTTGTCGGCAATGGGACGATTCATGGCCTTTGGAAACATTCGCTATGAATCGCCGCATTGGTACCCTTTCTCCTCACTATTTGGCCGATAGTGGATGTGGTCTCGATTAGCGCTCCTAGCCCGATATCGAAGCTCCCATTTCTCATCCCCTGAGTCCGATGAATGTAACGAGGAACTCATTAAAGAGAATCGTGAGTTATGATCATTCGAGGATTAAATCCCACTATGATCTTTCGGGGTTGGACCCATGGTTTGAATACGTATGGCTAGCCCGTATCTTGGTTTTACGTGCTTAGGTATAAGCACTTATATGAAAAAGAACGTGTTATGTGGTTTATGAAGTTTATGTTACATGATGACATGATACAAGTTTATTATTGGTAGACTATAAAGATACCATGATTTTTATATATGTTGGTGCATTATGCCATGCCACGATATGCTATGCCATACATTTGCATTTAGTAACTTACCGGGTCATTATGACTCATTTCGTGTTTGTTTTCTCCTTAGCTTTTGCAAAGCGATTTAGTACGCTGCGGGCGGCTTCTGATAGTGATTCCTAGAAGGTGGTCTTCCTGCTTAAAGCTTGGGTTAATTATTATTATTATGTTATTTTGTAATTGTGAGACACGATTGTAAAGTTATGTAGACTTTACTTGGGTAGACTATGTTAGTATTTTGTTATTGTATTATTTTAGTAGCCGACTCGTTAGTCGAGCCGTTGTATCTTTTGTAGTTATTCCCTTGTTATTTCGAGCATGCTTTAGCTCACTCATCCCGTTATTGTTAGTATTGTCATCTCCGATTTACATTAGTCGTGAGACTTGGGTTTAGTTGTTAGAATTTGAATATCTTGTTCTTTAGTTGAATTGTTCCTCCCGCATGTTTAGCCGCTGAGTTGTTGCTATCGTTGGTATTCTGTTGTTTTGCCGCCTTAGGTTGCCGATGGTTTGTACGTGCGCAATGTTGCGCCACGCGAAGTCGAGATTTGTCGAGATAGTCGCTCACCTTGGTATTCCTTAGTTTAAAACTATAGGTTTTGGTCCCATTTATGATTTGCTTCCGCAGATTTTAGTTTTGGTTATTCGGTTTTGCCGTTATGGCTTTTCATTCTGTTTAGAGTTTGTTGGTTCAACTCTGACTCGCACTCACTACGCTTAGCGGGTGCTTGTCCATCTTTAGCTTGTCTTGACTAAGACGACCTTGGGATTCCGCATTGGAATTCTGGTCGGGCCGTCACAGCTGGTATGAGCTATAGGTTAGCTATTTCGCCAGATAGGTTCCTTGGCCTAGTCTTGGGTTTATGTTGAGTTATTAACGCCGAGTGTTCTTTGTAGGCGTATTATGTCGGAACTTGGCGTGAGCTAGTTCTAGTAGACTCGGCCGGTACAACTCGGGCTACGAGAGAGGAGAATGTTACGGATCCGCTGGTGACCCTCGCCAGATGTTTGGGATGGAAGACAAATCTATCCTTCTTATGCGAGATTCTGAAGTTGGAACCCGAGAGCTACGATGGAGGACCCGATGCTTCTAAAGCGTAACTTTGGATAGAAAACATGGAGAAGATCTTGGCATGGGTTGTACGTCGAAGAGATGGTGACCTAGCAAAGGTTTAAATTGATTGGTGCGGCCGACCATTGGTGGCATGTGTTACGAGATAGTTGGAGTCACCATGGAGTGCCTCAAGTGTGAGAACTTCACGATGGAGTTTATGGCACGCTCATTCCAAGCAGTAGTTCGAGAAAGAAGAGAAGCGGAGTTCATGGCATTGGAACAAGGAGCTATGATGGCTCAAGATTCGAAGTTCACGTAGTTGGCTCGCTATGTGGTTACTTAGTACCGATGAGGCTAGGAAGACCCAACGGCTTTGTGAAGGGTCTAAAGATGAAATATCGTTGCCTGCTACAACTTACTTGACACGAGTCGCAGGAATCGCACAGATGCAATAGAGTTGGACATCGAGGAGTATGCTCAAAAGAGAGCCTCGAGTACTAGGGGCAATGATGGTAATAGAGGGCAGGCAAAGACTACGTAAAGTTAATCAAGAAATCACACGCATCGGTAGATCTGAGGACGCTCCTACCTCTAGTCGGAGACGACGAGGCGGCGAGTTAACATGTAATTTTTGTATGAGGACAGACATGCCGAGAACGTATGTCGGGGTAGCAGAGTGTTTCGCTTGGGCGGTGATCATGTTCGTAAGGATTGCCCGAAGATGAGGGTTAATCACTGAAGTACTAGTCAACAATCCAAAGGGCTCCAAGAGAGACAAGGGTGGACGGCCTAGAGTTTGAGGTCGTGCAAGATGCATGATGGCCATATGGGTTTTGAGGCCTATCCGAAATAGGAAGGTATATTCTTGTATATAAATATTCGTGAATTATACCGTTGTTACTATTACCGTTATTATGAGTACGCGCTTTAATCGGTAGCTCATGTGCATTCATACATACATTATATGGTGTATTGTGTAATATTGGTTATTTGCTTGATCGAATAATACCCCAATGTGAGATTGATATATGATATGGTTTATTTTGTGGATTACCGTAGGTAACGCACGGGCGTATGGATTCTTGTCTTGTTTAGTCTATGTATATAAGACTATGCTATATATGGAGTTGTGGTTTTGTGGATATACATAAGGGCCATAGTATGTATATGTATATATGAATATATATAAAGTATGAATTGTATATTAATACTTATCGGTTTGGTATGATGTTTGTATATTCTATGAGAATATGTTTTATGTAATGAGTAATATTACGCTATATTGTTTGTTAAGACGATAATCATGGTTACACGGAAGAGATTGACGCTTCACCGTGAGTATTGAGACGTTAACGCTGTTAGGATGCTTAGTGTATGCATTGGTTGTAGACTTGGTCTAGAGCCTAAGAAAGGATAGTTTTATGAGTATAGACGCTTTCGCATTAGTAGCCTTGTTTATTCGTCGTGATTATTAATAAATTATCTTCGGAGTGTACTAGATACACGAGTTTGTGATAGCTATGATTGTTGTTTGTCAAGGTAATAGACCTTGTTACTTGGTTTGATTTTTATTCAGCATGTGCATTAGTTGTAGGAAACACCTACTTGATGCATTTACATAGTAGTATATTAAATTTTGCCTCATGAATTCATGTTCATTCATTTCAGATAAATAGAGACTATTAAAGGATGCTTAAAACCTTTTAATCATGAACCTTCAGATCCTTGCAACGAAAAGCTTTTGAAATC
>CM028382.1:3565443-3639240 GCA_013146195.2 Codonopsis lanceolata | reverse complement strand
GGAGGATAAGACCATTTCTAAGTTAAGGAGTTTAAGGTTAGGCAGAAAGGGTCAGGAGTTAATTTTAGAGATTAGGGTTTAAGGTTTGAATTATTTGGGATAGTGCATAATATTTAAGGTTTTTAGGGGTTAAGGTTTAAGGTTGGATTAGAACTTCAGGTTAGGGTTTAAGGTTCATTGGGAGGTTTAGGATAAGGGTTAGGTTTAGGTGATACCAATTGTTTTTGGTTTAATGTTTATAGTTAGTTTAGGCTTGAGGGCGAGGCTTAGAGTTAGGGTTTAAGGTTTAAGGTTTAAGGTTTAAGGGTTTAAACTTTGGCTTAGGGATTAGGTTTAGGTTTAGGGTTAAGGGTTTACGGTAAAGGGTTTCGGTTTAAGGGTTTAAGGTTTGGGTTAGGGTTTAGGGTTTAAGGTTTATGGTTTAGGTTTTAGGGTTTAGGGTTTATGGTTTTAGGGTTTATGGTTTTAAGCTTTAACGTTTGGCTTAGGGATTAGGGTTAGGGTTTAAGGTTTAAGGTTTAGAGATTAGGGTTTAATGTTGAAGGTTAGAGTTTAGGCTTAATGTGACACCCGACCCGGACTCCAATCTGCGGAATCCCAAGGCGTGCGTCAAGACAAGCTAAAAAGACGGACAAGCACCCGCTAAGCGTAGTAGTGCGAGTCGAGTTGAACGAGTTGAACCAACAAACACTAAACGAGGAATGAAAAGCCATAACGGCAAAACCGAATAACCAAAAACTAAAATATGCGGAAGCAAATCATAAGTGGGACCCAAAGCCTATAATTATAAACTAAGGAATACAAGGCCGAGAGACGACTATCTCTAACAAATCTACTCGCGTGACGCAACATTGCGCACGTACAACAAACCATCGGCAACCTAAGGCCGGCGAAGCAACAAGAACCCAACCTGATAAACAACAACTCAACGGCTATAACCTGCCGGAGGAATAAATCAACTAAAAGAACAAGATATTCAAATCTAACAACTAAACCCAAGTCTCACGACTAACGTCGTCGGAGATGACAATACCAACAATACTAGAATGAGTGAGCTAAAGCATGCTCGGAATAATAAAAGGGAACAACTCATAAGAGATACAACAGCTCGACCAAACAAGTCGGCTACCAAAATAATACGATAAAAAAATACTAACATAATCTACCCCAAGTAAAGTCTACATAACTCTACATTCGTGTCTCACAGATACAAAATAACATAACAACAATAATAATAATAAATCCAAGCTTAAAGCCCGGAAGACCACCTTCTAGGAATCACTATCCGAAGCCGCCACGCGTACTAACGGGATCACTGCAAAAACTAAGGAAAACAAACACACGAAATGAGTCATAATGACCCAAGAATAAGTTACTAAATGCAAATGTATGGCATAGCATGACGTGGCATGGCATAATGCACAAGCATGTATAAAATCATGGTATCTTAATAGCATACCAATAATAAACTTGTATTAAGTCATCATGTAACATAAACCTCATAAACCACATAGCACGTTCTCTTTCATATAAGTGCTTATACATAAGCACGTAAAATCAAGATCTGGGCCTAGCCCTTCAATGATCATAAACTGGGTTTCAATCCTCAAATGATCATAACTCATCAGTTTTCTTAATGAGTTCCTCGTTACCTTCATCCAACCCTAGGATGAGAAATGGGAGCTCAATATCGGGCTAGGGGCGCTAATCGAGACCACATCCCACTATTGGCCACATAGTGAGGAGAAAGGGTACCAATGCGGCGATTCATAGCGAATGTTTCCAAAGGCTATGAATCGTCCCATTGCCGACAAAACGACCAAGACGCCAGCTGGACTCAAATCAAGATGCTCAAGTAGATATTTACTTGGATAAACCAATAAGGACCAAGTCCATCATAAAAGAACTTATCAATTCAAGTAGGTCATAATGCTCTACAAAACCCAATAAACAATGCACATAATTGTACACACTTAACATGTTCAACTAACTTGTAAGTTTAGTTCAAAAATCACATATTGAGGTATTCATAATCCTCAAGTCATCACCAATTCAAGAATAGCTTATAGCTCAATAAATCACAATGTGAGGTCTACTATAGTCCCCTACTCAAGATTAAATCAAAGACTATAATTTAGTCTAAGAACAACCACAAACAAGGCTTAGCATTTGGTTTCACTCCAAAGCACAGGACTCAACCATAGTCCCAATTGTCATAATTAATCGACTTCTCAAACCAATCTTGAGGGTACCAAAACTAACTTCGTAGTCAAAACCCGGAAGTGCTATCATGTGCAGCGACCAAATTCCCTAAGAGGGAACTCATTCAAATAATCATTTCTTAAGGGCATACGAGATCATAGGTTGGTCTCTAATGCTCGTGCTCTAACGAGCACGCTCTAAATAAATCCCCAATAAGCTTCTATATCATGGGAGTCACAAATGGGACACAATTCGAGATGTTCGGGTGCTCACAATCAAGACCAACCAAACCCGAACATCGTAGGATTTCAACATAGGGCTCACTAACATCTTGTTGAACCTAAAACGACTCCCTTGAGTCTTAATATCACATTTCATTAGATACGTATTTCATAAATCCCAAATTTAACACATCATTCACGTTCATAATAATTCTCCGAAAATAATCCGGGCTTGCTTCCCAAGCCTAAAAATACAAGAACTCAACATAAACATAATCAAACGAATCCCAAACGTCGTAGGACTTCAACCCGAGTTCATTAACACTTTATTGAACTTGTTTCGACTCCGTTGAGTCTAAATACTAAGTTTCATTTCTTATACATTTCATCAATCTCAACAATGACACTCACTTCAATTTATAACAATTTCCAAATTAAATCGGGCTTAATTCCCAAGCCCTAAATTCATAAAAACCTTAACAAAGAGATAACACATTTCTCCCAACACACAACATCATCCAAATCAACCTACACATCAATGCCCACTTTAATTAACAACAAGTCCTCCAATAATTCGGGCTCGATTCTCAAGCCCTAACATTCATAAAACTCCACATAAATCACAACCCATATTCTACAACACATAATAACATTCAAATCATACTAGTCATGTTATTAACAAGTTCATATTTCCAAAAATTCACAAAATGGGCATACAAGGCATACAAGGTGTTCATTGCCCACAAATAGCACATATATTGTTTTCCTTAGGGCCAATGAACCAAAATAAAAAGAAGGTAACTTACCTAGCTTGAGTGAAAACTCAAGAGAACACAAATCCGATCGGTGAAGTTGTTCTACTCGTCGAGGGCTTCAAGATTCCAAGTTTGAAGGCAATCGGGTGGATGGATCGTCTTGGATTGAAGAGAGAAGAAGCTAGGGCTTGAAATCTCCCATGGAGACTCTCTCTCTCTAATACGTATTGTGGAGGAGGAAGAAATGAAGAGGATTTCAGCAATTGCAAAGGGGGTTTGGGTATTTATACCCCCAAATAAGAAGGGCACAATAGACATTTCCCTTGCACAATTAGTAGAGATTAGGGCTAATCAATCACTAATCTAACCTTAATTAACTTCCAACTAATGTTAGGACATGTTTAGGGCTAAGTATGGGAGGTTAGGAAGGGTTTAGAGGGGGTTTAATGAGGGTAGGATAGGTATAATTCGTCAAAACCCAAAACAGGGCAAAAATCACGTAAGTGACATTTTATGTTGAGGCGGGCGCCTCACATTATTGAGGCGGGCGCCTGGGGCTCTGACCCATCTCCAAATTTGCAATTTTCTCCCAGAACTTGAGGCGGGCGCCTCACTCAATGCCAGGCGGGCGCCTGGGCTTCTGGGCCTGCTCTATGCTCTCAAAACTTGGTCTAACATGTCCTAAATGTTCCCAAACTCATGGGCAACTATTCTAAGGTCTAACCCAACTCAAAACAAGTCGAAAACACACCCGAACAACTCCTGAAACAATTCGAGCGCAGGAAGAGGTGCAACAACGTGCAACGAAGCGACGAATGAACTTCGCAATTGAATGAGCAATGAAAGGAGACTTTTAAGGCAAGTCTAAGGGCTAATGAAGAAGCTTAAATACTTCTAGAAAGTCGAATAACAACTAGGGAAATAAGAATCCCAAAGAGAGAGCGATTACAGCGACTCGATTCCCGAACTACTGCGATAGAGACGAGCGCTATCTCCAAAACTTCCAAATCATCGATAGACTTAAGGAACACCTCCAACTTGAAGTCTAATACATCTAAACATGTTAATAAACCATCTTAAAGAGGTCTAGGACCCAAACCAGAGTCACGAACACAAAACGCAAGTAAACCCTCAATCGCGTCGCATTCCGACCATCGTCGAGTCACGACTTGTGACTTTAGCAAGTCAACAACTATATGGAGTCTCTTAATAATATTTTGGTCTTAATGTGGTCTTTCAAACACATCTAGACCCTCTCGCAAACCAAACATACAGTCGACAAAGGAAGAAGTGCAAGTCAACCAGAGATAACGAAGGAGGCGGGGTGTCACACTCTCTCCACCTTAAAAAGAATTCGTCCCGAATTCTAAATCATGATACAAACCAACATTAGGTCCACACTCAACCACCATTCATCGAGACAATGATCGTGTCTCTTAATCCCGAGTTAACACTTGATCTCAAAACCACCAACCTTGACTCGAATCTCAGGAGTCTACCACTACAATATACACGAGGGTCGAACTATAATAATCCAAATTCAAAAGTCTACGAAATCTCAATAGACACGACATCAAACACCTTCTATCGGAAACAATATGACTCATGCTTGAGTCACGAATACGTCTGAACAACACTAGGCCAAACATGTAAGCAAAACCCCAAATTTCAACATGAAAAACACAATCAAGAACACTTCAACTTCCGACTACCGAAACTATTTGTCTCGGGGCACAACACGAAATTCAAGAACAAGAGGTTCTAACTTTAAGGAAATAATAATTGCCTACGGAGCAATTTACAAACAAATCAAAGATAAGCAAATCGGCATTTCAAACCATGTAAATCATACTCGCGTTTTTCCTATCGCGTGTAACAACACATAAGAGCACATTAATGAAATGTTTTGAAAATTCATTCCATTTCTGTCCATTCCATTTGGTACGGGTATAGTCAATTTCTACCATAATTCATACCAATCCTAGTTCAACAACGAACCACTTTTGATCACCAATTTAGGGTGCAGGCTAAATTGGATACTCAAAAACTTCCGTTAAGGATGCGAAGGTTCATGATTAAAAGGTTTTAAGCATCCTTTAATAGTCTCTATGCTAAGGAAATGAATGAGCGAGGAGATAATAATGATGAAATGAGAATTTAGTATACTACAATGTAATGCATCAAGTAGGTGTTTCCTACAACTAATGTACATAACTGAATAAAAATTCAGACCAAGTATCAAGGTCTATTACCTTGACAAACAACAATTATAGCTATCACAAAACTTCGTGTACCTAGTACACCCAACCAAGATAATTTCGGAAATCACCACGAATCGACAAGGCTACTAATGCGTAACGTCCATACTCCATAAAACTATCCTTTCTTAAGCTCTAGACCAAGTCTACAACCAATGTACTAAGCATCCTAACACAACGTTAACATCTCAATACTCACGGTGAAGCGTCAATCTCTCCCGTGCAGTAGTGATTATCTAAACCCTAACCTAACTCTTATTCCCTAACCTAAACCTAAACCCTAACCCTAACTCTTATTCCCTAACCTTAAACCTTATACCTTAAACACGAACCTCAATCCTAAAGCCTTAAACCTAACTCTAGCCTATCCCCAATCCCTAAGCCTAACCATAAACCTTAAACCAAAAACAATTGTCTCACTTAAACCCTAACCCTTATCCCTAAACCTAATTCGAAACCTTAAACCCTAACCTCGAGTTTCTAACCTTAAACCATAACCCTAAAACCTTAAACATTATACACTAACCTAATCGCTAAACCATAAACCATAACTCTAATGCTAACCCTAACCGATAAGCCTAACCTTAATCCCTATAAACGAGAAACAAAAAAATTATTTATGAATGAAAGAAACATGAAATGAACACGATAATCTCTATACGGATGAAGCATCAACTATTTTGAATCCAAAAAAATATAAAAAAATATTAAAAAATAAAAAAATATTTTGTACATAAAACTGGTACAAGTTTTGTGAACAAACAATTTGTTTATTTATTTTTATTTTTTTAATATTTTTGTATTCAAAATAGTTGATGCTTCATCCTATATTATCACGTTCATTTATTTTCCTTCAAAAATATTTTTTTGTTTCTCATTCATAGGGATTAAGGTTAGGCTTAAGATAGGGAGGATAAGACCATTTTCTAAGTTAAGGTTTAAGGTTAGGCTTAGGGATTAGGGTTAGTATTAGAGTTAGGGTTTAAGGTTTAGTTATTTGGGATAGTGCATAATATTTAAGGTTTTAGGGTTAAGGTTTAAGGTTAGAGACTCAAGGTTAGGGTTTAAGGTTTCGAATTAGGTTTAGGGATAAGGGTTAGGGTTTAGGTGATACAAATGTTTTTGGTTTAAGGTTTATAGTTAGGCTTAGGGCTTGGCGACAGGCTTAGAGTTAGGGTTTAAGGTTTAAGGTTTAAGGTTTAAGGTTTAAGGGTTTAAACTTTGGCTTAGGGATTAGGTTTAGGGTTTAGGGTTTACGGTAAAGGGTTTAAGGTTTAAGGTTTAAGGGTTTAAGGTTTGGGTTAGGGTTTAGGGTTTAAGGTTTATGGTTTTAGATTTTAGGGTTTAGGGTTTATTGTTTTAAGGTTTAACGTTTGGCTTAGGGATTAGGGTTTAAGGTTTAAGGTTTAAGGTTTAGAGATTAGGGTTTAATGTTGAAGGTTAGAGTTTAGGCTTAAGGTAACGGAAACCTTAAATCTTAAACCCTAACCCTTTATATGCCCTAACCAAACCAAACCCTAAAAGGAAAAAATAAATAAAAATGAATGAAAAACCCAAAAAACTTCCAAAGCCCGTAACAGTGCTTAAACAACATTTTTTGGGATTAAAACGAAGTCATCACGGGTTACACCTAAACCTAAACCTAATCTCTAAAACCTTAAATCTTAAACCCTAAACCCTAAACCCTAACCCTAACTCTTATTCCCTAACCTTAAACCTTATACCTTAAACCTGAACCTCAATCCTAAAGCCTTAAACCCTAACTCTAGCCCTATCCCCAATCCCTAAGCCTAACCATAAACCTTAAACCAAAAACAATTGTCTCACTTAAACCCTAACCCTTATCCCTAAACCTAATTCGAAACCTTAAACCCTAACCTCGAGTTTCTAACCTTAAACCATAACCCTAAAACCTTAAACATTATACACTAACCCTAATCGCTAAACCATAAACCATAACTCTAATGCTAACCCTAGCCGATAAGCCTAACCTTAATCCCTATAAACGAGAAACAAAAAATTATTTATGAATGAAAGAAACATGAAATGAACACGATAATCTCCATACGGATGAAGCATCAACTATTTTGAATCCAAAAAAATATATAAAAAATATTAAAAAATAAAAAATATTTTGTACATAAAACTGGTACCAGTTTTGTGAACAAAAATTTGTTTATTTATTTTTATTTTTTAATATTTTTTGTATTCAAAATAGTGATGCTTCATCTTATGATGATTATCATGTTCATTTATGTTTTTCCCTTCAAAAATATTTTTTTGTTTCTCATTCATAGGGATTAAGGTTAGGCTTAGGGATTAGGGAGGATAAGACCATTTTCTAAGTTAAGGTTTAAGGTTAGGCTTAGGGATTAGGGTTAGTATTAGAGTTAGGGTTTAAGGTTTAGTTATTTGGGATAGTGCATAATATTTAAGGTTTTAGGGTTAAGGTTTAAGGTTAGAGACTCAAGGTTAGGGTTTAAGGTTTCGAATTAGGTTTAGGGATAAGGGTTAGGGTTTAGGTGATACAATTGTTTTTGGTTTAAGGTTTATAGTTAGGCTTAGGGCTTGGCGACAGGCTTAGAGTTAGGGTTTAAGGTTTAAGGTTTAAGGTTTAAGGGTTTAAACTTTGGCTTAGGGATTAGGTTTAGGGTTTAGGGTTAAGGGTTTACGGTAAAGGGTTTAAGGTTTAAGGGTTTAAGGTTTGGCTTAGGGTTTAGGGTTTAAGGTTTATGGTTTTAGGTTTTAGGGTTTGGGGTTTATGGTTTTAGGGTTTATGGTTTTAAGGTTTAACGTTTGGCTTAGGGATTAGGGTTAGGGTTTAAGGTTTAAGGTTTAGAGATTAGGGTTTAATGTTGAAGGTTAGAGTTTAGGCTTAAGGTAACGGAAACCTTAAATCTTAAACCCTAACCCTTTATATGCCCTAACCAAACCAAACCCTAAAATAAAAAATAAATAAAAATGAATGAAAAACCCAAAAAACTTCCAAAGCCCGTAACATTGCTTAAACAACATTTTTTGGGATTAAAACGAAGTCATCACGGGTTACACCTAAACCTAAACCCTAAACCTAATCTCTAAAACCTTAAATCTTAAACCTTAAACCCTAACCCTAACTCTTATTCCCTAACCTTAAACCTTATACCTTAAACCTGAACCTCAATCCTAAAGCCTTAAACCCTAACTCTAGCCCTATCCCCAATCCCTAAGCCTAACCATAAACCTTAAACCAAAAACAATTGTCTCACTTAAACCCTAACCCTTATCCCTAAACCTAATTCGAAACCTTAAACCCTAACCTCGAGTTTCTAACCTTAAACCATAACCCTAAAACCTTAAACATTATACACTAACCCTAATCGCTAAACCATAAACCATAACTCTAATGCTAACCCTAACCGATAAGCCTAACCTTAATCCCTATAAACGAGAAACAAAAAAAATTATTTATGAATGAAAGAAACATAAAATGAACACGATAATCTCCATACGGATGAAGCATCAACTATTTTGAATCCAAAAAAATATTAAAAAATATTAAAAAATAAAAAACTATTTTGTACGTAAAACTGGTACCAGTTTTTGAACAAAAATTTTTTTATTTATTTTTATTTTTTAATATTTTTTGTATTCAAAACAGTTGATGCTTCATCCTTATGATGATTATCATCTTCATTTTATGTTTTTTCCCTTCAAAAATATTTTTTTGTTTCTCATTCATAGGGATTAAGGTTAGGCTTAGGGCTTAGGGATTAGGGAGGATAAGACCATTTTCTAAGTTAAGGTTTAAGGTTAGGCTTAGGGATTAGGGTTAGTATTAGAGTTAGGGTTTAAGGTTTAGTTATTTGGGATAGTGCATAATATTTAAGGTTTTAGGGTTAAGGTTTAAGGTTAGAGACTCAAGGTTAGGGTTTAAGGTTTCGTATTAGGTTTAGGGATAAGGGTTAGGGTTTAGGTGATACAATTGTTTTTGGTTTAAGGTTTATAGTTAGGCTTAGGGCTTGGCGACAGGCTTAGAGTTAGGGTTTAAGGTTTAAGGTTTAAGGTTTAAGGGTTTAAACTTTGGCTTAGGGATTAGGTTTAGGGTTTAGGGTTAAGGGTTTACGGTAAAGGGTTTAAGGTTTAAGGTTTAAGGTTTGGCTTAGGGTTTAGGGTTTAAGGTTTATGGTTTTAGGTTTTAGGGTTTGGGGTTTATGGTTTTAGGGTTTATGGTTTTAAGGTTTAACGTTTGGCTTAGGGATTAGGGTTAGGGTTTAAGGTTTAAGGTTTAGAGATTAGGGTTTAATGTTGAAGGTTAGAGTTTAGGCTTAAGGTAACGGAAACCTTAAATCTTAAACCCTAACCCTTTATATGCCCTAACCAAACCAAACCCTAAAATAAAAATAAATAAAAATGAATGAAAAACCCAAAAAACTTCCAAAGCCCGTAACGTGCTTAAACAACATTTTTGGGATTAAAAGCGAAGTCATCACGGGTTACACCTAAACCCTAAACCTAATCTCTAAAACCTTAAATCTTAAACCTAAACCCTAAACCTAACCTAACTCTTATTCCCTAACCTTAAACCTTATACCTTAAACCTGAACCTCAATCCTAAAGCCTTAAACCCTAACTCTAGCCCTATCCCCAATCCCTAAGCCTAACCATAAACCTTAAACCAAAAACAATTGTCTCACTTAAACCCTAACCCTTATCCCTAAACCTAATTCGAAACCTTAAACCCTAACCTCGAGTTTCTAACCTTAAACCATAACCCTAAAACCTTAAACATTATACACTAACCTAATCGCTAAACCATAAACCATAACTCTAATGCTAACCCTAAGATAAGCCTAACCTTAATCCCTATAAACGAGAAACAAAAAAATTATTTATGAATGAAAGAAACATGAAATGAACACGATAATCTCCATACGGATGAAGCATCAACTATTTTGAATCCAAAAAATATTAAAAAATATTAAAAAATAAAAAAATATTTTGTACATAAAACTGGTACCAGTTTTGTGAACAAAAAATTTGTTTATTTATTTTTATTTTTTTAATATTTTTTTTGTATTCAAAATAGTTGATGCTTCATCCTTATGATGATTATCATGTTCATTTTATGTTTTTTCCCTTCAAAAATATTTTTTTTGTTTCTCATTCATAGGGATTAAGGTTAGGCTTAGGGATTAGGGAGGATAAGACCATTTTCTAAGTTAAGGTTTAAGGTTAGGCTTAGGGATTAGGGTTAGTATTAGAGTTAGGGTTTAAGGTTTAGTTATTTGGGATAGTGCATAATATTTAAGGTTTTAGGGTTAAGGTTTAAGGTTAGAGACTCAAGGTTAGGGTTTAAGGTTTCGAATTAGGTTTAGGGATAAGGGTTAGGGTTTAGGTGATACAATTGTTTTTGGTTTAAGGTTTATAGTTAGGCTTAGGGCTTGGCGACAGGCTTAGAGTTAGGGTTTAAGGTTTAAGGTTTAAGGTTTAAGGGTTTAAACTTTGGCTTAGGGATTAGGTTTAGGGTTTAGGGTTAAGGGTTTACGGTAAAGGGTTTAAGGTTTTAAGGTTTAAGGTTTGGCTTAGGGTCTAGGGTTTAAGGTTTATGGTTTTAGGTTTTAGGGTTTGGGGTTTATGGTTTTAAGGTTTAACGTTTGGCTTAGGGATTAGGGTTAGGGTTTAAGGTTTAAGGTTTAGAGATTAGGGTTTAATGTTGAAGGTTAGAGTTTAGGCTTAAGGTAACGGAAACCTTAAATCTTAAACCCTAACCCTTTATATGCCCTAACCAAACCAAACCCTAAAATAAAAAATAAATAAAAATGAATGAAAAACCCAAAAAACTTCCAAAGCCCGTAACAGTGCTTAAACAACATTTTTTGGGATTAAAACGAAGTCATCACGGGTTACACCCTAAACCCTAATCTCTAAAACCTTAAATCTTAAACCCTAAACCCTAACCCTAACTCTTATTCCCTAACCTTAAACCTTATACCTTAAACCTGAACCTCAATCCTAAAGCCTTAAACCCTAACTCTAGCCCTATCCCCAATCCCTAAGCCTAACCATAAACCTTAAACCAAAAACAATTGTCTCACTTAAACCATAACCCTTATCCCTAAACCTAATTTGAAACCTTAAACCCTAACCTCGAGTTTCTAACCTTAAACCATAACCCTAAAACCTTAAACATTATACACTAACCCTAATCGCTAAACCATAAACCATAACTCTAATGCTAACCCTAACCGATAAGCCTAACCTTAATCCCTATAAACGAGAAACAAAAAAAATTATTTATGAATGAAAGAAACATGAAATGAACACGATAATCTCCATACGGATGAAGCATCAACTATTTTGAATCCAAAAAAATATTAAAAAATATTAAAAAATAAAAAATATTTTGTACATAAAGCGGTACCGGTTTGTGAACAAAAATTTGTTTATTTATTTTTTTTTTTAATATTTTTTGTATTCAAAATAGTTGATGCTTCATCCTATGATGATTATCATGTTCATTTATGTTTTTTCCCTTCAAAAATATTTTTTTGTTTCTCATTCATAGGGATTAAGGTTAGGCTTAGGGATTAGGGAGGATAAGACCATTTTCTAAGTTAAGGTTTAAGGTTAGGCTTAGGGATTAGGGTTAGTATTAGAGTTAGGGTTTAAGGTTTAGTTATTTGGGATAGTGCATAATATTTAAGGTTTTAGGGTTAAGGTTTAAGGTTAGAGACTCAAGGTTAGGGTTTAAGGTTTCGAATTAGGTTTAGGGATAAGGGTTAGGGTTTAGGTGATACAATTGTTTTTGGTTTAAGGTTTATAGTTAGGCTTAGGGCTTGGCGACAGGCTTAGAGTTAGGGTTTAAGGTTTAAGGTTTAAGGTTTAAGGGTTTAAACTTTGGCTTAGGGATTAGGTTTAGGGTTTAGGGTTAAGGGTTTACGGTAAAGGGTTTAAGGTTTAAGGGTTTAAGGTTTGGCTTAGGGTTTAGGGTTTAAGGTTTATGGTTTTAGGTTTTAGGGTTTGGGGTTTATGGTTTTAGGGTTTATGGTTTTAAGGTTTAACGTTTGGCTTAGGGATTAGGGTTAGGGTTTAAGGTTTAAGGTTTAGAGATTAGGGTTTAATGTTGAAGGTTAGAGTTTAGGCTTAAGGTAACGGAAACCTTAAATCTTAAACCCTAACCCTTTATATGCCTAACCAAACCAAACCCTAAAATAAAAATAAATAAAAATGAATGAAAAACCCAAAAAACTTCCAAAGCCCAGTGCTTAAACAACATTTTTGGGATTAAAAGCGAAGTCATCACGGGTTACACCTAAACCTAAAAACCTAATCTCTAAAACCTTAAATCTTAAACCTAAACCTAAACCTAACCTAACTCTTATTCCCTAACCTTAAACCTTATACCTTAAACATGAACCTCAATCCTAAAGCCTTAAACCCTAACTCTAGCCCTATCCCCAATCCCTAAGCCTAACCATAAACCTTAAACCAAAAACAATTGTCTCACTTAAACCCTAACCCTTATCCCTAAACCTAATTCGAAACCTTAAACCCTAACCTCGAGTTTCTAACCTTAAACCATAACCCTAAAACCTTAAACATTATACACTAATCCTAATCGCTAAACCATAAACCATAACTCTAATGCTAACCCTAACCGATAAGCCTAACCTTAATCCCTATAAACGAGAAACAAAAAAATTATTTATGAATGAAAGAAACATGAAATGAACACGATAATCTCCATACGGATGAAGCATCAACTATTTTGAATCCAAAAAAATATTAAAAAATATTAAAAAATAAAAAATATTTTGTACATAAAACTGGTACCAGTTTTGTGAACAAAAATTTGTTTATTTATTTTTATTTTTTTAATATTTTTTTGTATTCAAAATAGTTGATGCTTCATCCTATGATGATTATCATGTTCATTTATGTTTTTCCTTCAAAAATATTTTTTTTGTTTCTCATTCATAAGGATTAAGGTTAGGCTTAGGGATTAGGGAGGATAAGACCATTTTCTAAGTTAAGGTTTAAGGTTAGGCTTAGGGATTAGGGTTAGTATTAGAGTTAGGGTTTAAGGTTTAGTTATTTGGGATAGTGCATAATATTTAAGGTTTTAGGGTTAAGGTTTAAGGTTAGAGACTCAAGGTTAGGGTTTAAGGTTTCGAATTAGGTTTAGGGATAAGGGTTAGGGTTTAGGTGATACAATTGTTTTTGGTTTAAGGTTTATAGTTAGGCTTAGGGCTTGGCGACAGGCTTAGAGTTAGGGTTTAAGGTTTAAGGTTTAAGGTTTAAGGGTTTAAACTTTGGCTTAGGGATTAGGTTTAGGGTTTAGGGTTAAGGGTTTACGGTAAAGGGTTTAAGGTTTAAGGGTTTAAGGTTTGGCTTAGGGTTTAGGGTTTAAGGTTTATGGTTTTAGGTTTTAGGGTTTGGGGTTTATGGTTTTAGGGTTTATGGTTTTAAGGTTTAACGTTTGGCTTAGGGATTAGGGTTAGGGTTTAAGGTTTAAGGTTTAGAGATTAGGGTTTAATGTTGAAGGTTAGAGTTTAGGCTTAAGGTAACGGAAACCTTAAATCTTAAACCTAACCCTTTATATGCCCTAACCAAACCAAACCCTAAAATAAAAAATAAATAAAAATGAATGAAAAACCCAAAAACTTCCAAAGCCCGTAGGTGCTTAAACAACATTTTTGGGATTAAAAGCGAAGTCATCACGGGTTACACCTAAACCTAAACCTAATCTCTAAAACCTTAAATCTTAAACCTAAACCTAAACCTAACCCTAACTCTTATTCCCTAACCTTAAACCTTATACCTTAAACTGAACCTCAATCCTAAAGCCTTAAACCTAACTCTAGCCCTATCCCCAATCCCTAAGCCTAACCATAAACCTTAAACCAAAAACAATTGTCTCACTTAAACCATAACCCTTATCCCTAAACCTAATTGAAACCTTAAACCCTAACCTCGAGTTTCTAACCTTAAACCATAACCCTAAAACCTTAAACATTATACACTAACCTAATCGCTAAACCATAAACCATAACTCTAATGCTAACCCTAACCAGATAAGCCTAACCTTAATCCCTATAAACGAGAAACAAAAAAATTATTTATGAATGAAAGAAACATGAAATGAACACGATAATCTCCATACGGATGAAGCATCAACTATTTTGAATCCAAAAAAATATTAAAAAATATTAAAAAATAAAAAATATTTTGTACATAAAAGCGGTACCGGTTTGTGAACAAAAATTTGTTTATTTATTTTTATTTTTAATATTTTTTGTATTCAAAATAGTTGATGCTTCATCCTATGATGATTATCATGTTCATTTATGTTTTTCCCTTCAAAAATATTTTTTTGTTTCTCATTCATAGGGATTAAGGTTAGGGATTAGGGAGGATAAGACCATTTTCTAAGTTAAGGTTTAAGGTTAGGCTTAGGGATTAGGGTTAGTATTAGAGTTAGGGTTTAAGGTTTAGTTATTTGGGATAGTGCATAATATTTAAGGTTTTAGGGTTAAGGTTTAAGGTTAGAGACTCAAGGTTAGGGTTTAAGGTTTCGAATTAGGTTTAGGGATAAGGGTTAGGGTTTAGGTGATACAATTGTTTTTGGTTTAAGGTTTATAGTTAGGCTTAGGGCTTGGCGACAGGCTTAGAGTTAGGGTTTAAGGTTTAAGGTTTAAGGTTTAAGGGTTTAAACTTTGGCTTAGGGATTAGGTTTAGGGTTTAGGGTTAAGGGTTTACGGTAAAGGGTTTAAGGTTTAAGGGTTTAAGGTTTGGCTTAGGGTTTAGGGTTTAAGGTTTATGGTTTTAGGTTTTAGGGTTTGGGGTTTATGGTTTTAGGGTTTATGGTTTTAAGGTTTAACGTTTGGCTTAGGGATTAGGGTTAGGGTTTAAGGTTTAAGGTTTAGAGATTAGGGTTTAATGTTGAAGGTTAGAGTTTAGGCTTAAGGTAACGGAAACCTTAAATCTTAAACCCTAACCCTTTATATGCCCTAACCAAACCAAACCCTAAAATAAAAAATAAATAAAAATGAATGAAAAACCCAAAAAACTTCCAAAGCCCGTAATAGTGCTTAAACAACATTTTTTGGGATTAAAACGAAGTCATCACGGGTTACACCTAAACCTAAACCCTAAACCTAATCTCTAAAACCTTAAATCTTAAACCCTAAACCCTAACTCTTATTCCCTAACCTTAAACCTTATACCTTAAACACGAACCTCAATCCTAAAGCCTTAAACCTAGCCTATCCCCAATCTAAGCCTAACCATAAACCTAAACCAAAAACAATTGTCTCACCCATAACCCTTATCCCTAAACCTAATTGAAACCTTAAACCCTAACCTCGAGTTTCTAACCTTAAACCATAACCCTAAAACCTTAAACATTATACACTAACCTAATCGCTAAACCATAAACCATAACTCTAATGCTAACCCTAACCGATAAGCCTAACCTTAATCCCTATAAACGAGAAACAAAAAAATTATTTATGAATGAAAGAAACATGAAATGAACACGATAATCTCCATACGGATGAAGCATCAACTATTTTGAATCCAAAAAAAATATAAAAAAATATTAAAAAATAAAAAAATATTTTGTACATAAAACTGGTACCGGTTTGTGAACAAAAATTTGTTTATTTATTTTTATTTTTTAATATTTTTTGTATTCAAAACAGTTGATGCTTCATCCTTATGATGATTATCATCTTCATTTTATGTTTTTTCCCTTCAAAAATATTTTTTTGTTTCTCATTCATAGGGATTAAGGTTAGGCTTAGGGATTAGGGAGGATAAGACCATTTTCTAAGTTAAGGTTTAAGGTTAGGCTTAGGGATTAGGGTTAGTATTAGAGTTAGGGTTTAAGGTTTAGTTATTTGGGATAGTGCATAATATTTAAGGTTTTAGGGTTAAGGTTTAAGGTTAGAGACTCAAGGTTAGGGTTTAAGGTTTCGAATTAGGTTTAGGGATAAGGGTTAGGGTTTAGGTGATACAATTGTTTTTGGTTTAAGGTTTATAGTTAGGCTTAGGGCTTGGCGACAGGCTTAGAGTTAGGGTTTAAGGTTTAAGGTTTAAGGTTTAAGGGTTTAAACTTTGGCTTAGGGATTAGGTTTAGGGTTTAGGGTTAAGGGTTTACGGTAAAGGGTTTAAGGTTTAAGGGTTTAAGGTTTGGCTTAGGGTTTAGGGTTTAAGGTTTATGGTTTTAGGTTTTAGGGTTTGGGGTTTATGGTTTTAGGGTTTATGGTTTTAAGGTTTAACGTTTGGCTTAGGGATTAGGGTTAGGGTTTAAGGTTTAAGGTTTAGAGATTAGGGTTTAATGTTGAAGGTTAGAGTTTAGGCTTAAGGTAACGGAAACCTTAAATCTTAAACCCTAACCCTTTATATGCCCTAACCAAACCAAACCCTAAAATAAAAAATAAATAAAAATGAATGAAAAACCCAAAAAACTTCCAAAGCCCGTAACAGTGCTTAAACAACATTTTTTGGGATTAAAACGAAGTCATCACGGGTTACACCCTAAACCCTAAACCCTAATCTCTAAAACCTTAAATCTTAAACCTAAACCTAAACCTAACCCTAACTCTTATTCCCTAACCTTAAACCTTATACCTTAAACCTGAACCTCAATCCTAAAGCCTTAAACCCTAACTCTAGCCCTATCCCCAATCCCTAAGCCTAACCATAAACCATAAACCAAAAACAATTGTCTCACTTAAACCATAACCCTTATCCCTAAACCTAATTCGAAACCTTAAACCCTAACCTCGAGTTTCTAACCTTAAACCATAACCCTAAAACCTTAAACATTATACACTAACCCTAATCGCTAAACCATAAACCATAACTCTAATGCTAACCCTAACCGATAAGCCTAACCTTAATCCCTATAAACGAGAAACAAAAAAATTATTTATGAATGAAAGAAACATGAAATGAACACGATAATCTCCATACGGATGAAGCATCAACTATTTTGAATCCAAAAAAAAAAAAAAATAAAAATAAAAAAATATTTTGTACATAAAACTGGTACCAGTTTTGTGAACAAAAAATTTGTTTATTTATTTTTATTTTTTTAATATTTTTTTTGTATTCAAAATAGTTGATGCTTCATCCTTATGATGGTTATCATGTTCATTTTATGTTTTTTCCCTTCAAAAATATTTTTTTGTTTCTCATCATCATAGGGATTAAGGTTAGGCTTAGGGATTAGGAGGATAAGACCATTTTCTAAGTTAAGGTTTAAGGTTAGGCTTAGGGATTAGGGTTAGTATTAGAGTTAGGGTTTAAGGTTTAGTTATTTGGGATAGTGCATAATATTTAAGGTTTTAGGGTTAAGGTTTAAGGTTAGAGACTCAAGGTTAGGGTTTAAGGTTTCGAATTAGGTTTAGGGATAAGGGTTAGGGTTTAGGTGATACAATTGTTTTTGGTTTAAGGTTTATAGTTAGGCTTAGGGCTTGGCGACAGACTTAGAGTTAGGGTTTAAGGTTTAAGGTTTAAGGTTTAAGGGTTTAAACTTTGGCTTAGGGATTAGGTTTAGGGTTTAGGGTTAAGGGTTTACGGTAAAGGGTTTCAGGTTTAAGGGTTTAAGGTTTGGGTTAGGGTTTAGGGTTTAAGGTTTATGGTTTTAGGTTTTAGGGTTTAGGGTTTATGGTTTTAGGGTTTATGGTTTTAAGCTTTAACGTTTGGCTTAGGGATTAGGGTTAGGGTTTAAGGTTTAAGGTTTAGAGATTAGGGTTTAATGTTGAAGGTTAGAGTTTAGGCTTAATGTGAGAGCCCGACCCGGACTCTAATGCGGAATCCCAAGGTCGTGCCGTCAAGACAAGCTAAAAGACGGACAAGCACCCGCTAAGCGTAGTAGTGCGAGTCCAGAGTTGAACCAACAAACACTAAACAGGAATGAAAAGCCATAACGGCAAAACCGAATAACCAAAAACTAAAATCTGCGGAAGCAAATCATAAGTGGGACCAAAGCCTATAATTATAAACTAAGGAATACAAGGCTGAGAGACGACTATCTCTCGACAAATCTACGACTCGCGTGACGCAACATTGCGCACGTACAACAAACCATCGGCAACCTAAGGCCGGAAGCAACAAGAACCCAACCTGATAAACAACAACTCAACGGCTATAACCTGCCGGAGGAATAAATCAACTAAAAGAACAAGATATTCAAATCTAACAACTAAACCCAAGTCTCACGACTAACGTCGTCGGAGATGACAATACCAACAATACTAGAATGAGTGAGCTAAAGCATGCTCGGAATAATAAAAGGGAACAACTCATAAGAGATACAACAGCTCGACCAAACAAGTCGGCTACCAAAATAATACGATAAAAAAATACTAACATAATCTACCCCAAGTAAAGTCTACATAACTCTACATTCGTGTCTCACAGATACAAAATAACATAACAACAATAATAATAATAAATCCAAGCTTAAAGCCCGGAAGACCACCTTCTAGGAATCACTATCCGAAGCCGCCACGCGTACTAACGGGATCACTGCAAAAACTAAGGAAAACAAACACACGAAATGAGTCATAATGACCCAGTAAGTTACTAAATGCAAATGTATGGCATAGCATGACGTGGCATGGCATAATGCACAAGCATGTATAAAATCATGGTATCTTAATAGCATACCAATAATAAACTTGTATTAAGTCATCATGTAACATAAACCTCATAAACCACATAGCACGTTCTCTTTCATATAAGTGCTTATACATAAGCACGTAAAATCAAGATCTGGGCCTAGCCCTTCAATGATCATAAACTGGGTTTCAATCCTCAAATGATCATAACTCATCAGTTTTCTTAATGAGTTCCTCGTTACCTTCATCCAACCCTGGGATGAGAAATGGGAGCTCAATATCAGGCTAGGGGGCGCTAATACGAGACCACATCCCACTATTGGCCACATAGTGAGGAGAAAGGGTACCAATGCGGCGATTCATAGCGAATGTTTCCAAAGGCTATGAATCGTCCCATTGCCGACAAAACGACCAAGACGCCAGCTGGACTCAAATCAAGATGCTCAAGTAGATATTTACTTGGATAAACCAATAAGGACCAAGTCCATCATAAAAGAACTTATCAATTCAAGTAGGTCATAATGCTCTACAAAACCCAATAAACAATGCACATAATTGTACACACTTAACATGTTCAACTAACTTGTAAGTTTAGTTCAAAAATCACATATTGAGGTATTCATAATCCTCAAGTCATCACCAATTCAAGAATAGCTTATAGCTCAATAAATCACAATGTGAGGTCTACTATAGTCCCCTACTCAAGATTAAATCAAAGACTATAATTTAGTCTAAGAACAACCACAAACAAGGCTTAGCATTTGGTTTCACTCCAAAGCACACCGGACTCAACCATAGTCCCAATTGTCATAATTAATCGACTTCTCAAACCAATCTTGAGGGTACCAAAACTAACTCGTAGTCAAAACCCCGGAAGTGCTATCATGTGCACGCGACCAAATTCCCTAAGAGGGAACTCATTCAAATAATCATTTCTTAAGGGCATACGAGATCATAGGTTGGTCTCTAATGCTCCGTGCTCTAACGAGCACGCTCTAAATAAATCCCCAATAAGCTTCTATATCATGGGAGTCACAAATGGGACACAATTCGAGATGTTCGGGTGCTCACAATCAAGACCAACCAAACCCGAACATCGTAGGATTTCAACATAGGGCTCACTAACATCTTGTTGAACCTAAAACGACTCCCTTGAGTCTTAATATCACATTTCATTAGATACGTATTTCATAAATCCCAAATTTAACACATCATTCACGTTCATAATAATTCTCCGAATAATCCGGGCTTGCTTCCCAAGCCTAAAAATACAAGAACTCAACATAAACATAATCAAACGAATCCCAAACGTCGTAGGACTTCAACCCGAGTTCATTAACACTTTATTGAACTTGTTTCGACTCCGTTGAGTCTAAATACTAAGTTTCATTTCTTATACATTTCATCAATCTCAACAATGACACTCACTTCAATTTATAACAATTTCCAAATTAAATCGGGCTTAATTCCCAAGCCCTAAATTCATAAAAACCTTAACAAAGAGATAACACATTTCTCCCAACACACAACATCATCCAAATCAACCTACACATCAATGCCCACTTTAATTAACAACAAGTCCTCCATAATTCGGCTCGATTCTCAAGCCCTAACATTCATAAAACTCCACATAAATCACAACCCATATTCTACAACACATAATAACATTCAAATCATACTAGTCATGTTATTAACAAGTTCATATTTCAAAAATTCACAAAATGGGCATACAAGGCATACAAGGTGTTCATTGCCCACAAATAGCACATATATTGTTTTCCTTAGGGCCAATGAACCAAAATAAAAAGAAGGTAACTTACCTAGCTTGAGTGAAAACTCAAGAGAACACAAATTCGATCGGTGAAGTTGTTCTACTCGTCGAGGGCTTCAAGATTCCGAAGTTTGAAGGCAATCGGGTGGATGGATCGTCTTGGATTGAAGAGAGAAGAAGCTAGGGCTTGAAATCTCCCATGGAGACTCTCTCTCTCTAATACGTATTTTGGAGGAGGAAGAAATGAAGAGGATTTCAGCAATTGCAAAGGGGGTTTGGGTATTTCTTCACATTTATCACTCCATACAAATGCGGTCTTCTTTTGAGTCAAATTCGTCATAGGCGTAGCAATCTTCGACAATCCCTCTATGAATCTCCGATAATAACCGGCTAGCCCCAAGAAACTCCGTACCTCAGTAACTATGGTCGGTCTCCTCCAATTCATTACTGCTTCAACTTTGGAAGGATCCACCGCTATCCCGGCACTAGAAACAACGTGCCCCAAAAATGAAACCTCCTCTAGCCAAAAAGCACATGAAAGGACCCGACCCGAACCTCAACACGAAATCCCAAGGTCGGCCTCTAAAAGGAGTTAAACAACTGACAAGTACCTGCTAAACATGTTGGCACAATTCAAACAGTCGAGCTATGCAAGCTCTGACGAGGAAGTGAAGCCGTAACGGCTAGGCAGAACAAGAAATTTAAAACTGCGGAAGCAAAAAAAAAATAACAACACGCCCGAGCTATCAAGCTCAAAGCTAAATACAACCAAAGAGATGGTAAATCTCTTGGTCCCAAAAATTTGAACCGCGTGACGCAACAATGCGCACGAGCAATAAACCATCGGCAACACAACGCCGGCGAAACCACAAGAACCCAACCTGATATACAAATAAATATAATCCTCAATGACTGTACAAGCCAGAGACAACAACAATGACTAACCAAAGGCCCTGAGGCTACTGCATGCCCGGAAGATAACTAAATGAATACTAAGAATTAAAATACGCAAGCTCGACGAAACATGTCGGCTACAAAATACAACCAACAAATTACCCAAATGATCTACCCGACCGTAAAGTCTATATGACTTTACATAAAGTCGACCTCACAAGAATAACGTACATAAAAGGAATTAACGATGCTATAAATAATGGGACTCCGCGAGGTATAACTCGGAAGAGTCGGCTGCGACAAGTGAACCATACGATCTAACTCGAACCACACGAACACGCGATCTCATCTCAATCTACCGATCCACGTGCACTACTCACGATCTACTCGTCCTCTTCGTGGCTAACGAACAGCTGCAACTAAACAAAGTACGGGGTGAGTCATAATGACCCAGTACGCTGCTATAAATAACATATTATTATGCACGGTTATTAAACGCGAGGTATAACTCGGAAGAGTCGGCTGCGACAAGTGAACCATACGATCTAACTCGAACCACACGAACACGCGATCTCATCTCAATCTACCGATCCACTGTGCACTACTACAGTCACGATCTACTCGTCCTCTTCGTGGCTAACGAACAGCTGCAACTAAACAAAGTACGGGGTGAGTCATAATGACCCAGTACGCTGCTATAAATAACATATTATTATGCACGGTTATTAAATAATCATGACATAATGTTAAATAGTAATAATCCATGAACATGTATCACAATGGTTTCGATACTTCATAATTTCCCTTTCTATCATTTCTGGATTCCAAAACCTTCATGTCGTATAATGATATTCAAGCAAATGCATAAACCATAATTAACCTATTTCTTTCCTTTCAAAAATCATTTATGCAACAGTATGATGATCATGAGCATACATATAAATCTCAACATAAATTAGAGTTTACTACTCTAATCTAAACAAACCCATTGAACGAAGGTACACTTCCTTGATTCTCTTTCGCGCTCACGCAAATCACGTGCACAATCACATGTGCTCCCGATACCGGTTCCTTGGTATCGTCGGCCTTGAGACCACCTCTCAAGTGCCATAGCTTCCAAGCTCATGCTTTCCTACTATGAACAATGGACAGCTACTTCCCCACCGCGGCCGCAGTGGAGGCGTGTGGGACCCTTAGTCTCCGATACGACGACCCACCGCAATCACGAGTCCCATAACTCGTGAAGACGATGTGTCGTCCCATCATTGACTAACCACACTAAAACCCGATAAGGCCTCAATACCCGATGACCTCATCAAAACCAAACTCAACAAGGCTCCAATATCCGATCACCTTGTCATGTCAAGCAGGTTAGTATTCCTACTTAAACAATATACCTTACACATACAGGAAGGTAATTTAATATCACATACGAGCATGTAATTGCAAGTATAACACACATAGCAAGACTAATCATTTAGCCTGTTAACCATATACCATATCAAGTTCTTCATTTTTCTCAAGTATAACATCACAAGTTCGGATCGAGTTCCCAATCGATCCAATCAAGTAGGGTTCACACTCTACTAGTATATGACCAACAAAAATATTCATGTCATACATAAATACTCACATACACTGAGGTAATTCATAAATTTTCACCTCAAACCAGAAATTAAGACTAGTCATTTAGTCTAAGAACAATCCTTACTTATGGAGGTCTACCATAATCCCCAAAATAAACATGCCAATGTCGTAATTACTTGACCTTACACCATAAGTCAAACTTTATATTTAGTTCAAAACAATTACTTATTGACGTCTTTAAAGACCCTTAATTTAAACCCGTCAAGACTACTAAGTAGCCTTACATTAAATTCCAAAACAAGACTATACCTCAAGTCTTACCCTTAATTTTATGTCGTACATCTATTAGTCCTTATTTCTCATAGTGTATACATCTAAACACTCATACCCATGCTCAAAGCGTAACATGACTATCATTAGTCGATGCTCACAAGTGCCCACTAAGTACACTTAGTAACATCTCGACTGGCATGGTTGTCCATCCGTCGATTCACCGTCATGCCAAACATAAAGACTCTAAAGTAGTCTTCTAGTAATTTGTGCCCTATTATGCACGCCCAAAATGACTCTCATGAGTTTCTTATCTTAAGTCAACATAAACCCAATTTTCAAGGCTCAACTAAATAACTGACTAATTTAGTTAAGGTTCTCAAAACGTTCATTCTTAAAGACTATCAAATCTGGGTGTCATTTAATACACTTACAACATGACCCCATGATCAAACCAACCAAGACCAACCCGTCTCAAATCCCGTAGGATTCAAACACTTATTACTCACGTGTTAACTAAATCTTTAATCGTCTCCTTTGAGTCTAAATTCAACAATTTGTATTGAGGTCGTTCCGACCTAAGGTTCACAATACCATCTTAATATAAATGAGACCCGTCAAAACCCAACCAACTCAATATATTTATTAGAGGCATTAACTCATGGTTCGAAACTAATATTTTAGTCTTAACTCACCGAGTGTCCAAGGGGTACACTCCCTACATTCCCCAAAGCGGTTGTCTAACTACAATCTTAATCCTTCTACAACGCTCAAGGTCATAATTCGACCCTCAATTAAGTCAACGCATTATCGTGCCCGACCTAAGATCCAAACAAGTCACCGTCCACAATTAATTACCCAAATCATATAAAACCCATTGACTAGCAATAATTTTATACTAACGTCATCCAAGGACTTCAATTGGAGTCCTAAACCATCAATCATCACAAAACACCCATTTGGTCTCACCCGACCAAAACTCGAGATTTTAAACGTAAGTCCCGACGAACACGAAAAGTCGTAGGAATTTATCTAGGGCTCCAAATAGCATCTTAAACATATATTGGACTCCATTGAGTCAAAATACAAATTATCAAAATTTAGGGCAAGGCACAATTTCGGGATTTCAACTTCATCCGGGTTTCTAAACCCAATAATTAACAATTTCATATCCAATCTTTTCAATGAACCCAATAAACTCAAACAAATACATATCCACATGTTCACTAATCAAAACCCATCATAAACATGTCATCTAGACATGTATTAACACAATAAATCAAGGGGAATACATCTCTAACATCCTAGCATCAACATGGGCTAGAGAGAGAAAGAAGGGGATTTAGTAACGTACCTTAATCGTGGCTCAAACAACAAAAGGAACGAAAACAAACCGGATGGGAAGAATCCATTCGCCGAGGGCTTCGAAATGGCGTATTCGGCTCGACGATCGGTTGGCGGAACTCCGGAATCGCCGGAAAACCTCCATGAACACACCTCACTTTCTCTCTCTATTCTCTAATGGTGGATGCACAAATGAGGAGAGGGAAGGGAAAAATCTGATCATAAGGGAGTGAGGGGGACCAAAATGCCCTCAATTGGGTGGCCAAGGGTGAAGGAGGGAGGTTAGTTGGGGGTAGGATGGACATTTCACAACAAAAATAAAGAAAAAAACTGCTGCAAACTCGTCTGCTACAGTACCGCGCAACAGTGCGCGCGTCCAACTTGCGACGGCTCCAGTTTGAACACCGTTCGACGAAATGACGCGATTTTTTCTCCTGCCACTCTGTAAATGTCCTAAGTAAAAGCCTTAAAAATCTCAAACCAAACAAAAATTTTCTCGGGGGTTCCTCGATCAAAACAATTCAGCCGCGTACGAAATTGGTCCGTGAATCTGACAACGATTTAAACTAAACTACGCAGGACAACCCAACGATTGAAACAACGAACGAACAAGCATACATACTTATTTTAAAACATATTAGAAGCCTAATGAAGTGTCTCAAACATGTACCCAATGTAAAACCAAAATTAAATGCGACCAAAGTATCAAAGGCGAGGCGTACGTTAACGATACGAATTGCGAAATCAAACTTATGACGATGACTATACTTTGAACGTCGTGACCACATGTAAACTTTATAAACATGATTATAAGGATATAAAATTTATTCAAACAAGTACACGAAGACCTAGGTTATCTCAAAGACCATAAACAATAATTAAGGAAGATAACACCCTACCGAGTCAAGTTCTCAACAATACTAAATCGCGCAATAGAGACTCTAACACGCTAACGAGCGTAAATCGAACATCCCAAGGGTTTTGGCCTTACCTTAGCCTACCCAGGTATAAGAAGTCTTCCACGTTAAGGCTTATCATATTGGCCAGACGATCACGTAAAGTTCCGGGGCGTTACAGCACACTTGCTAAACTTGGAGTAGAGTTGCCTCTCCCGAAGAATAGACAAAACCATCCGCAAATGCTGTGCATGCTCATCCCGAGACTTAGAATACACAAGGATGTCGTCTATGAAAACCACCACGAAGCAATCAAGAAAATTATGAAATACCCGGTTCATCAAATCCATGAACACCGCCGGCGCGTTAGTCAACCCGAATGGCATCACCATAAATTCATAATGCCCATACCTTGTGCGAAAAGCCGTTTTCGGAACATCTTCGGCTCTAACCTTCAACTGATGGTACCCAAATCTCAAGTCAAGTTTGGAATAGACCACCGATCCTTGCAATTGATCAAACAAATCATCTATATGTGGCAATGGTTACTTGTTCTTGATCGTTGCCTTGTTCAACTCCCGATAATCGATGCACAATCTAAGGCTCCCATCTTTCTTCCTCACAAATAATACCGGCGCACCCCAAGGAGATACACTTGGCTTGATGAAGCCAATGTCAAGGAGCTCTTGTAACTGAACTTTCAACTCTTTTAATTCCATAGGTGCCATTCTATACGGCGCCTTCAAAATCGGTGTAGTCCCCGGCAATAACTCAATACAAAATTTAATCTCCCTATCTGGAGGCATCCCAAAATCTTTAGAGAAAACATCCGGAAACTCACACACAACTGGCACATCTTCAAGATTAGAAGAAGAAACTCGCTTGTCCACTACGCAAGCAAGATACCCTGTGCACCCACGCGACAACAGTTTCCTAGCCTTAAGCGCAGAAATGACGCGTAAACCACTCGGTGCATTATCTCCCAAAAATACAAAGTTAGGAACGCCAGGCAAAGTAAAAGTGACCCTTTTACTAAGGCAATCCACCAATGCATGATATGTGCTCAACCAATCCATACCAAGAATAACGTCAAAATCACGAAGTGGTAACACCACCAAATCCGCATGCAACACATGTTTATTCACAAGTACATTGCATGCTCTATAAATATCTGAAGGTAACAAACATTCCCCAAGAGGGGTAGATACTTCAAGCACATATGGTAAAGACTAAGGCATAACACATAGCTTGTCAACAAAATGCGATGCAACATATGAATGCGATGATCCTGGGTCTATAAGTACACGAGCCTCATTACCGAAAATAGAAACGGTACCTCCAATCACTGCTGTAGACTCAGGTACTCCTCTCTGATCTAGAGCAAACACGCGACCCTGCACCTTAGATTTTCCATCGCTATCTCTCTTAGTCCCAACCGTAGTCTGACTGGAACCTCCTGACTGATTATTCTTCAGCTTAGGACAATCCTTCTTCATGTGTCCCGAAACTCCACAGTAGTAACACTCCATTGGTGCTCCATTCTTACTCCAGCATCTATCTTCTGTATGCCCAATCTTGGAACAATAAGAGCAAACCAATGCCACACTACGATCCCTCTGAGTAGATATAGTACTAGACCCCTTGCCACTAGACTGATACTTCGTATGTCCATCATAATGAGATTTTCCACTTCCTTTCTTGCGATCACTGCCTCCACTAAAATTTCCACGATTACCCGATCCATGACTCCGCCCAGAAGACTGCTTAGGCTGCTGAGAAGAACCCGAAATAGGCATAGTACGATGCTCATCAATGTCTCTCTCAATAGTGTAGGCTCTATCAACGGCCTTCCTGTACTCCACAAACTGATGAGAAAGAAGTTGTTTCCTGAACTCCATCCTCAAACCTTTAACAAATTTTTTGTGTCCTCCTAGCCTCATCCGAATCAAATGTGCGGTGAATCACGTGATCGAGCTCAAAGTCAATCGAGCATAAGGCCATATCCGAACTCACGACAACTTGCGGTACATAGGATCCAAAGCTCGCTCCGAACTCGAACGCTTCACAGCATACGGAATTCTTACGTTCATCATAGCAGCAAATATTTTCTCAAGTGTTCGCAAAGCTCACGCAACCCAATGGTGCCTCGATCCAAATTGCGGCTTTCTACTTTGCCTCGGCTTCAACTTCACAAATCTTTCAAGGCTAGCCTCACGCCTCGGCCTTTCTACTTGTGGCTGTGGTCCTCCTTGTTGCTCCACTCTACCAAAACCTCTTTGATTCATTTGGTTCATCATATCAAGCATTCCACGATAGATATTTGTCATCGCCTCATCTTGCTCTTAAATTGTTCGCGGTGGAGGAATGTTACGTTGACGGTTATCGTTAGCATTTACGCCACCGCCAATACCTCTACCGGCACCTCTACCGGTGCCACCTCGGAACTAGCTCCTGCTCTAGTATCCACCATTAAACCTACAATAACACTCGGCGTTAAAAATAAGTCTATCACACAAACCAACCCCCAAAGCCAAGGAACCTATCCCTACTGAAAGCTAAATTTATAATCATAGCTCGATACCAAGCGTGACAACCCGACACGGATCCCAAGGCGAAATCCCAAGGTCGTGCGCCGAGAGGAACAATTAACAACACACAAGCAGCAAATAATGGGTAGGGCCATAACGGCGATACACAGGACAACTCAAACACATGCGGAAGTGAAATATGAAAGAAGCGATGCCACGGATTCTCGATATGGGGCGATGTTGCTTTGTCAATGTTGCGATGAATGTTGCAACAACGGCTAACAATGTGAAGCTGAAAAGAGTAACACGAGAAAATAGCGGCGGAAGTTTTGTTTTGTGATTTGAAATCGAAGCAGACTTAGGAAGGCAGAAAATCACACAAAAACAATCTACAAGAATCAATCTTGTAGATCAAGCCTCAAGGCAACAAACTATATTAATATCAAAAGCGTTTTAAACCTTAACGGTTAAACACGAAATTCTCACAAGATATAGAATCTTGGAGAATCACAAAACCCACATAAACTACTAGAACAAACGTGGGAAGAAAGACTTAAACACGGCTTCCAAAACAACAAATCACCAGGAAGCACAAATCGAACTTCGGGGAAATACAAGCTGTATTCACGAAGTTTTGGCGGCAGCAGTGTTTTCAAATCTTCTGCGAGCGGTCTTTGTATATGAGGTGTCGATCTCTTCTCTCTAGCTCGGCACACAAGAAAAAGCTGGATCAACTCTCTCTTTTTACGCTGCGGCACTTCCGACCAATTTCTTCTATATGCTCTCCGTTCTCTATATCAAAATTGCTCGACTTCGGCCTTTTATAGGCGCCAAGCTTGTAAATCAAGACTTCAAGAAATCACGCAAGAATACGGCCAACAACCAAATCCTACTAGGAAGCAGATTAGACATAAAATTATACAAGATTTTGTTTCCTAATTAGACTATAATACTTGGAATAACTAATTTATTTACATAAATCTAGATACCAAAAATATGTTGCCTAAATCTTTAAAATCTTTTAAAAAATTTAGTTACCAAACATGTATAACTAAATCTCCAAAATCTTTTAAAAGATTTTCCTAAAGATTTTCCTATCAAAAAACACACCAATCTACCAAAAATAATCTAAACAAAATCTAACTCCTAAAATAAACATTGACTAAATTAAAATTCTTCTTTGACCAAGAAAGGTGAAAACAAGATAAAATAGGTCATGCCTATTTTACCCTTACAAAATATAATAAAACAGTGGCGCCCGAGCTAACAAGCTCAAACTAAAACAACCAAAGAGATAATTAATCTCTCGGTCCAAAAATTCGACTCGCGTGCAACATTGGGCACGTAGGACAAACTCCATTATGCAATTCAAATATTAAGCATAATATAAACCAAGTCATCGGCGAAACTACGGCCGGAACCCAACATTAAACTAAGTCTAAAACTCTAGTCTAACAACTCAACGGCTAAAAACATGCCGGAGAACAAACATAATATTTAACTAGCAATATATCATGCTAAACATATTCACCAATAAACCAAGCGCAACTAAAACCAGTCGGCTACCAACAACATAAGTACTAACAATTATAAGTACTAACAACTAGAAAACATATGGAAGTTTAACTACCAATATACATCAAGCACGACTTCTACTCGTCGGCTACCAAAAGAATAGGCTAACAACATAAATACAACATTACTAATCACATAAAGGTTTGCTACCCAACAATGAAGTTTACATAACTTCATCTTCCCCACGACCTCACCAAAAGCAAAACAAACATCTAAGTAGCAACCTTGCCAAAAGAACTCTTTGCCAACGTAACCTTCTGGATTTACTTGGATCCGCTCGCACGGCTCGGATCTAGGGAAAAACAACCAACAAATAAAAGTAAGTCACAATGACTTAGTAAGTTACTAACCGTAACTTCCTACCATGGCATAATGCTCAATCATAAATTATATCATGCTATCGTCATGAAATAACCTTATATAAAATCATGTTATGGCATCCATGCTCAATATTAAATAAATATGATATCATTAAAGTATAACATCTCATCATAAATCCATGTCAAGGCATTTTAGTCTTAACAATAATACTTTATACCTTTGGCATAAAACAACATTCCCATAATATTCATGTGATAGCATACATGCTTAACAACATTAATCAATATGTTATCTATTGAGTATAACATGTAAGAAACCAAAACAAACATCATATCATATCCAATTCACTAAGCACGTTATTCACTTAAGCACTTGTGAAACAATTCATATATAAGGGATATGATACCATTACCCAAATTCCTCCGCGCGTGTCGCTCCTGCAAAAACACGTGCAAAACCCTTATGTGTCCTCGATATCCCTCTCGTAGATATCGACGTCCCCGAGACAGTTGATGTGCGCGAACGCATCTCGGGCAAGATTACCCGGCCGTATCAAGTAATAAAGTACGTAAGTACGAGTCGATCCCACGAGGAATGCGCGAAATTCTCACTCCAACTAAGTACCGAAATTATGCTAACTAATTATATTTGAGCGAAAATAAAATGAATTAAAATCTAAAAATAAAAAAAAACAACCTAGAAAGCAATTAAATTCTACACTACTGCGAAGGTGGTTTGGCAACAACAAATCAAGATAGAAATATCGGAATGCATTATTTCTAGTCTAGCCGGCGCTTAATTTAATCCTCTTTTTGCTTTTCTTTAACTCAAGTCTTGGTAGTCGGACGCGCTATTTTATTCGCTACGGGCTTTCGCTACGTATAGCAAATCTAGCTATCTCTCAACCTTGTTACGGGCTCATATCATCGCAACACATAACACGGGGAGAAAATAACCGCATGTGTAAACAAGCATCCTAGACTATCTACGCGATCTCCTTTCGGTCTCACGCCACGCAAACTACTATTGTGATTTTCGGAATAATAGGAAGGGCTTTCGCCGTATCCTATCATTCTAGGATCATCTAATGGTTCGCTACGCCATTAAAAGCATTAAGAAAACACAATAATAACCAAGCGCATGGGTAATACTTCACAAAAAGAAACTCTCTATATTTTTCTACAAGTCATGTTGGTAGCCGAGACTGCTAAATTGGCTAACTACGGGCTTTCGCGTCTTATAGTTAACCCTAATCTCTCCGACCTCGCGAATGGCTAAGGTGGTTCGATCGCGTGTCAAATCTAGTCTCATTACGGCTATCGGTGTGTGTCACAAAACACCAACTATTAAATTGATTGGTCCGAAATAAATAGGTAGCTCTCGCGGATCCTAAATATTTCTAAAATCATTTAATTATTGGCCAGATAATTAAAAGCATTAATTTCACAAAATAATAACCAACATGCTTATATACTAAATAAAGAGATAAATTAAATTAAATCACTACATTTGACATAAAAATTAATTGCATTCCATAAATAATTGAAGCACAAACCAATTCAACAATTACAAAATCAATCAACCCAAGAAACCATAACAAATATCTAAAAATATGAGTAGAAAGAATTGAACCGAAAAATCGCGAATCCGGGGTTGAAATCTTTTGCAAGTGCGTCCTTGGCCCTTGATTTGATGTTCCAAACCTTCAATGGTGATCAAGCATCAAAGATTTGGTGTGATTTTGGTAGAAATGGGGGCTGGTGCCCCATTTAGGGCTAATGCCCGTAAATGGGGCTGCTCTGTTTCGAAATTTTGAGCTGCCTGGAAACAAAATGGAGAAGGCAATGGAGAGGCCGGACAAGCAGGGGCATTTTCGGTAGCACAGAAGAAAGTTAGGGACAAAATTGGGCAAGAAAAAGGGGCTGGGCACGCTGGGTCAGGGGGGTCGAACCAGGGAGGAAGCCGCGGGTCGCTCCAGGTGAAATGGGTGAAGGAGAGTGAGAGAAAGCGGGCTGGAATAGTGGGCTGATGGGCTGGAGGGGAATTGATAAACGCGGGTCATACCGGATCCATCAAAGAGACGCGGGCCGGCATTAGTGGAGGAGCGCGGGTGACAAGTGGCGCCACCGCCAGTGATCGACAACACGCCTGGGCTCTTGAGACAATTGCGGCCTCCTGAACTTTGTAATTTCTCGGTGCCCCTGGAGACTCTGAAGTTGGCGCCGCCTGCCAGGTTCCTTCCAGGTTATCAATTTGGTCCTCAGTTAATATTTTCAGCCTCCGTTAGCCTCTGTTAAGCAGATTTTGCCTTGGATCTCTTGACGGCTTAACGAACTTTGTCCAAATAATTTCCAAAACAACTTTTAAGCCCGGAATTACCTCGAACTTCGTGCTAAACACCGTATAAAAGCTCTATTATGCATGAAAACCTACATTAAGCACAAAAACTCAAATAATAATATTTCCAAAGCATAATTAATTCAAAAATAGCACAAAATAAAAAGAAAATTCAGGAAAATTAGTGGAAATCTTGCGCTCATCACACCCCCAAACTTAAGCTTTGATCGTCGAGCAAAGAAAATGAATTATGAAAATGCTCGAGAACAACATGAAATGAAGGCGGCGCTCAATTAAGATCCCACAAGCATTACCATCAAGAGATCAACCCAAGATTATAAATATGCATAATAGAGGTATGAATTGATTCATATGCTATCAAACAATCCTCAAACAATCATTCATACCATAAAACATTTTTTACCCAAAGTAGCAATGCTCTAGCTTAGATTGAACGGCCAACCGAAATACCAAATGCAAGTCAAACCGAAAGAGTCATTAACTACATTTTTTAACAAAGCAAGGCATGAACACACGGTATAACAATATTAATAGGACTTTACAAGCTTGTAATGTTCGGCCAAGGTTCGGGCTACAAATGAAGGATAGGATAGCAAGCCAAGAGAGCAAAGAATTTGAAGTCTTCACATAATGACTAGCTTCATGAAAGCACAACTCTTCAAATAACCACAAACTCACTTCAACAACCCCTTAAACATTAAACTTTGGGTTGAAAAAGTATCTCATCTCCCACAAACAATTAAGCACCATCCTTATATCTCCTTGAGAAAATTAAGAACAATGGCATTTTTCTTTCTTTCTTTTGTGTCCACCCTTTACATTTTCTTTTCTTTTCTTTTCTTTCTTTTTCATTGCTTTCAAAGGGGCTCTTTTCTTTTCATTTCATTTTTTTCACCACCAATCAACAACATTTTCAAATTCCCAACATCAACATTAATGAACACAAAACCTTCATGAAGCATACACTTCCCAACAAGATTACAAAAATAAAATAAATCATTTCAAACCATGCTCTCTTGAAGGACGATAGCTAAAGTGTATAGGTTCATGGGATAGGATAATGCGGGTATAAGAAATGAAGTCGAATGGGGGTCATTGTGTGCTCTAGGCACACGCCATTCTTTAAATGAGCTCAACGGGGACACTAGGGATTTTTGTGAAATAAATGGGTAGGATAGAGAAAGGCACAAACGGTCCAAAGATGGCCTATATCATACTCTTGTCATACACACATGCCCAAACCAAGCTTTTAATCATCAACATATAACTCTCGGTATTTAGACTCGCAATATGGTACTCTTAGACATGCACAACCATCACTAGAACAAAGCATAAAATTTTTCAATCAACAACTTGGGCAATGTACATCATGAATGAGGTGATGCTACCACATGAATCACAAACATATCCTCAACTATGCATATAGTAATCTCAAAATTGACTCTTAGAAAATAATGCAAGTACAACTCAAAGAGCACAAAAAATGGAGAAATGAATGATTAAAGCATAATTAATTTGGGGCGTATAAAGCACAAGATTTTCAGAATTTTCGAAGCTCACTAACCAAACATACTCCTAAACTTAAAGTAAAAGGAGAAAGAAAGGAAAAGAAACTCCCTCAAAGTTGATCTCTTATGAAGTCAGGGCGAAAAGATCCACTCCATGAATCTCAACAAGCAACCTCTACAATGGCGCTAAACCCCTGCATCAAATCAAGCTCAAAAGAAAAGAGTAGAAATGCAATTATCGAAATAAAAAAAGAAAAGAAAATATTTTTTGTGTGGGGACACTATTTACACCTCCCTACAAACCCACAAACTCGGGAGGGCTTAAAAAAGCGACTCAATATACAAAACATATAAATACAAAAGCAAGTAAACTAATTAAAAAAACATGCTCAAATTACAATCAACTTCGCTTGGTATCGATATTAGCATATAGGAGCAAAAATTAAATCATTCCGGCGCAAAAACTTGATGTGCTTGTGAGCATCTCGGGCAAGATTACCCGGCCGTATCAAGTAATAAAATGCGAAAGTGCGAGTCGATCCACGAGGAATGCGAAATTCTCACTCCAACTAAGTACCGAAATTATGCTAACTAATTATATTTGAGCGAAAATAAAATGAATTAAAATCTAAAAATATAAACAACCTAGAAAGCAATTAAATCTAAACTCTGCGGAGGTGGTTTGGCAACAACAAATCAAGATAGAAATATAGGAATGCATTATTTCTAGTCTAGCCGGTGTTTAATTTAATCCTCTTTTTGCTTTTCTTTAACTCAAGTCTTGGTAGTCGGACGCTATTTTATTCGCTACGGGCTTTCGCTACGTATAGCAAATCTAGCTATCTCTCAACCTTGCTACGGGCTCATATCATCGCAACACATAACACGGGGGAGAAAATAACCGCATGTGTAAACAAGCATCCAAAGACTATCTACGCAGCGATCTCCTTTCGGTCTCACGCCACGCAAACTACTATTGTGATTTTGAATAATAGGAAGGGCTTTAAGCCGTATCCTATCATTCTAGTGATCATCTAATGGTTCGCTACGCCATTAAAAGCATTAAGAAAACACAATAATAACCAAGCGCATGGGTAATACTTCGCAAAAAGAAACTCTCTATATTTTTCTACAAGTCATGTTGGTAGCCGAGACGCTAAATTGGCTAACTACGGGCTTTCGCGCATCTTATAGTTAACCTAATCTCTCCAGGCCTCGCGAATGGCTAAGGTGGTTCGATCGCGTGTCAAATCTAGTCTCATTACGGCTATCGGTGTGTGTCACAAAACACCAACTATTAAATTGATTGGTCGAAATAAATAGGTAGCTCTCGCGGATCCTAAATATTTCTAAAATCATTTAATTATTGGCGGATAATTAAAAGCATTAATTTCACAAAATAATAACCAACATGCTTATATACTAAATAAAGAGATAAATTAAATTAAATCACTACATTTGACATAAAAATTAATTGCATTCCATAAATAATTGAAGCACAAACCAATTCAACAATTACAAAATCAATCAACCCAAGAAACCATAACAAATATCTAAAAATATGAGTAGAAAGAATTGAACCGAAAAATCGCGAATCCGGGGTTGAAATCTTTTGCAAGTCGCGTCCTTGGCCCTTGATTTGATGTTCCAAACCTTCAATGGTGATCAAGCATCAAAGATTTGGTGTGATTTTGGTAGAAATGGGGCGGTGCCCCATTTAGGGCTAATGCCGTAAATGGGGCATATGTTCGAAATTTTAATTTGCTGGAAACAAAATGGAGAAGGCAATGGAGGAAAGGACAAGCAGGGGCATTTTCGGTAGCACAGAAGAAAGTTAGGGACAAAATAGGGCAAGAAAAAAGAGACACGGGTGGGGGGTCGAACCGGGGAGGAAGCCGCGGGTCGCTCGGTGAAATGGGTGAAGGAGAGTGAGAGAGCGGGCTGGAATAGTGGGGTGATGGGGTGGAGGGAATTGATAGCGGGTCATACAGAATCCATCAAAGAGGCGGGCGGCATTAGTGGAGTGGAGGCGCGGGTGACAAGTGGCGCCCGGCCGGTGATCGACAACACGCTGGGCTCTTGGACAATTGCGGCGGCCTCCACGAACTTTACGTAATTTCTCGGTGCCCCGGAGACTCGAAGTTGGCGCCGCCTGCCGGGTTCCTTCGGGTTATCAATTTGGTCCTCGGTTAATATTTTCGGCCTCAGTTAGCCTCTGTTAGCGATTTTGCCTTGGATCTCTTGACGGCTTAACGAACTTTGTCCAAATAATTTCCAAAACAACTTTTAAGCCGGAATTACCTCGAACTTCGTGCTAAACACCGTATAAAAGCTCTATTATGCATGAAAACCTACATTAAGCACAAAAACTCAAATAATAATATTTCCAAAGCATAATTAATTCAAAAATAGCACAAAATAAAAGAAAATTCCCGGGAAAATTAGTGGAAATCTTGCGCTCATCAACAGTCTCCGCTCGAGTTCCATAGTTATCAAAGTCATGTGTATTACTACAACTAAGATAAACTACTTCCCCACTGTGGCCATCAATGGAGGGGTGTGTGCAACCCGGCACGGTGATCCATCGCGATCACGAATCATAATTCGTGAAGGCGATGTATTGACCCACAGACTCAACCAGGCCGATAAATTTGGACTCAAAACCCAAGCACAAGTAATATATATGCATATGCTCAAAACAAGTAGGTAAACACTCTACCATCAAACTAGTCATGCAATTCATCCACAACTAGCATAAATATCACAGCCGAGAATCATATAAGCTCTCTTAATCAAGTGTGGTTCACACACTTCAAAACTTCTTGGAGGCTCGACCTCCATGAATTCTACCCAAAATTCTGTAGGACTTAAGATTATAGCTCCTAGGATTCATACTAACCCAAAGGTTAACTCCGTTGAGTTCAATCTAAGTTTTCCGAAAATTCAAGGAATAGAAGCATAGGCTTCAACATCCACATATACTCATAACTATCGCCAAACCATAAACCCGATGTTCAATAAAATCATATAAACCCAACAAAATATTTAACAATGTAACTTATAACAAATTAGCCATCTTGTGCATAAATTCATTCAAGTCACCATACCAATCATAATTTCCATTTCATGATTAAATCATACAACATGGTTTAATATACTCTATTAAGCATATAAAACATATTAATCAAGCTCACATCAATAAATTGCAAGCTAAAACAAGATTAGGGCAAAACACCCTCCAAGTATCTCAACTAAATCAACATCAATACTCATGGAAAATCAACATAATCAAGTTCATTAGACTAGTTAGAACATGAATTTCACATATATCATGGTCTCACTTAGGTCAATCAAGTTCTATCATTCAATTGGAAAACCTAGGGTTCATGCTTCTTCTACAACCCTAACAATGGCTTCCATTGACCTCAAATAACACAAATGGTTGTTTCCCTAGGGTCAATGGAGCCCAAAAATCAAAGGAAGAGAGGTAGAAACTTACAAAAATTTGGCCTCCCAAACTGCCCAAACCCGAACCTAGAGAAGAAGTCGTTCTCTTCACTTCTTTCTCTTCAAACTCACGGGTTGAATGGGGAAGAAGACTCCCAGCTATGGCTTCCAAGCTCAAGCCTTTCAATCTCCCTAGAATCGCCCCCTTACAGCTCTCTCACAAGTCTCTGGGCTTGAAGAGCAAGAAAAAGACGCAAAGCTACTGGCCGAACAAATGAGGAAGAGAGCGGCTGATTTGGTTTATATATGGGGGATTAATTCCCCTTAATCAAGTCACTAACTACCCCTAAATCTTTTAATAGATGATTAGGATTAGTATTAGGCCAAATAAGTGGGTTTAGGATAGGTTTAGAATGGGTTTAAAGGGTTAAAAGTTCGGACAGCGCACAAAACCGAACAAAATCCCGTAAGCTGCCCCAGGGACCCTTGCGGTCGCTTGAAGAGGAAGTGATGCAACCGCATCACTTGAATTTCCAGCATTCCAAGTTTTCTAGTTTCCTTGCTCGGTCCCGGACTCCCCCGCATGCAATCCCGAGTCCTCCAAGCCAAAAATGATCTATAATCCAACCTTAATAACCTCCAAACAATAACCAAAGCAATCAAGCCTCAAACCTCAACAAAACAAGGCCAAGAACTCAGGCAGAACTCTCCCAGAGCGACAACAGAAAAGTCAAGCGAGAAGGGTTAACGCTAGAATCAAACTAGCAACCAAACCGACAATGCAACAAGCATATAACCAACATCCAAGGTATGTTAATGATATTATAAATGCCCTCCAACAATTATCCATGTGTTAATCACATAAAACATAAACCCGAGATTCAACGCATCTCGCGAAAGAAAAATGCATACGTGCATCTCAAACAACGTCAAGGATCATACTATTGACTCTAAACATATACGGGAGCTAAATGAACATATTCATGATGATTATAAATGTATGAGTTCATGCATAACACAATCAAGCAACATTTCAGGGTTTTACAGTTCAAGTGTTGGGAGCATGTTTGATGAAATTGTTAGGCTTGTAGAGATGCCATGTTTCACTATATGTTAGATGATGAAATTTTGGTTGGATGAACATGTTGTAAAGTATGACTATGATGATATTCATGTGTAGAGATAGATGATGAATTATTCTATCTTGTTTGTTTAAGTGTTAGGAGCATATTTGATAAAATGGTTAGGCTCATATTTGATGAAATGGCAAGAATGAATATATATGCCTAGTTTGTGACATTGATTCTATGTTTCATACTTAATTGTTTGATTGGAGTTTTATGGGTTTAATACCCTTAGTAAACAGATTGTAAAGTATGTTTATGATGATATTCCAGGGTAGAGATATATGATAAATCATTCTATCTTGTTTGTTTAAGTGTTGGAAGCATATTTGATGACTTGTGAATGAGTATATATGCCTAACTTGTGACTTTGGTTCTATGTTGCCTACTTAAATGTTTGATTTGGGGCCTTATGGGTTTAATGACCTTAGTAACCTATTTATTCATGTTAGTATGGACATAGGAGAGTATTGAGGCCAACGGCTTCTATACCCTAATTTTTGAAAGATTGATTATGACTCAACGTAGTTGACCATTGGGTTAGTATGACATTAAGGAGTAATATGCCTAAGTCCTACGAATTTTTGGGTAGTATTAATGGACGTTAAGCCTCCAAGCATTTTAAAGTGTATGAAGAACACTTGATGATTAGAGCCTTGATTTTATCTCTAATGTGATTATGTGCTAGTTGTGAAGTAAAAGCATGACTAGATGATGATCGTAAAGTATATGCCTACTTATTTGAGCATATGAAAATGTATTACGTGTGCTTGAAGTTTGAGTCCAGATGGAGTCGGTTTGTTGAGTCTTTGGGGCGGGACGATGTATCATCTTCACGAATTATGAGATTCGTGATTTTGATGGATCGCCGCGCCGGGTTTCACACACCCTCTATCGATGGCCACTATAGGGAAGTAGTTGATCTCAGTTGTAGTATGGAAGCATGACTTTGATAACTATCGGAACTCGAGCGGGGAAATGTCTTGGGGACGTCGATATCCACGAAAGGGATATCGAGGACACATAAACGTTTTGCACGTGTTTTTGCAGGAGCGACACGGCGGAAAAAGGGTAACGGTATCATATCCCTTTTTATATGAATTGACTCACGAGTGCTTATATGTGAATAATGTGCTACGTGAATATGATATGATATGGAATGATGGTTGAACGAATTAATGAAATGTTATACTTGTTGATAACATGATACTCGAAATTGTTAAGTATGGATATCTTGACATGATTATTTATGAAATGTATATTATGCCAATAGCATGAATTATTATTGTTGAGCACGATGCCATGACAGGAAGTTATGTTAGTAACTTTCTAAGTCTTTATGACTTACTCCTATTTGTTTTGATTGTTTTCCCTAGATCCGAGCCGAGCGAGCGGTTCGAAGTGAGTATCGATTTGCGTTGGAGAAGCTTTTGACGAGGTTGCTACCTTGTAATTTTAGAATCCTTTCTTTTGGCAAGGACAATGGGAACATAAAGTTATATAAACTTTATGAGGGGTAGCAAGACTTTATGTGTTTGATTATTAGTACTTAAGTTAATTAGCATTTAATCTTTCGAGAGCCGACATGTGTTAGTCGTGCCTTGTGTAATTATGATGCTCATGCTTTAGTTGTTTTAACCATGTATTGGTTAGTTTATTATGTTTGTTATCCGGCATGTTTTTAGCCATTAAGCATATTAGACTAGAGTTGTAGACTTAGTTTAATGTTGAGTTCCGGCCGTAACGTCGCCGATGACTTGGTATATAACTGCTATAAATTGTTATGACATGATTTTATTTTTGAACCAAGACATTCATTATCTCTAAGGTTGTCATAGTTTGAGCTTGTTAGCTCGGGCGCCACCGTTTAATTATATTACGCTTCCGCATGTGTTAAAGTTTTTATGCACCGTTATGGCCTTACTCGTTATTTGTTATCTTGTGTGTTTTTGACGACCTGGTCTCGTATTGGGATTCGGTCGGGTCGTCACTGGCTTGGTATCAAAGCTATTGGTTAGTCAGTTCGCCAGATAGGTTCCTTGGCCTAGTTTGGGGGTTGGTTTTGTGTGAATCGTTGAATATTAACGTCGAGAGTTATTGTAAGATTAAAATGTTTGAATCTAGAATGTGTGTTAGCACTAGTAGAGGTGCCAGTATTGATGAGTATAAGGTAGTATTAGTAGTATCCATGTTTGAGAATCCACCAGAGAATTTGTGGCAAATATTATGAGATTATGGTTTAATATTTAAGTGATGGTCACGGAGTTAGCTCATTGGAGTAGAGTACTTAGTACCGAATGAGACTAGGAAGAATCCATGAATTGTGAAAGAGTTAAGGATTAAGGATGGAATATTATAGGCAATTTATTTTATTACGCCTTGGATTATCGAGGGGGTGGACTATACTTATGAGAAAGGGTTAGATATTAAGGAATGCACTCAAGAGAGGACCTCGAGAACCATGATGATGATGAGTTAGAAGGCGCTTTGAAAAGATTGCCTTAAGTTGAGGATTAACGATTCTAGTAGTGCTAGTAAGCGGTCTAGTGACTCTTAGTGAGATGGTGATAGACGACCTAGAGTTTGACATTGTGTACGTGTGTGGCGGTTGGCCATTGCGGAATTTTGAGACCTACCGAGATAGGAGGTAACTCCTTATTTATATATTATGGTTATTTTTATCGCTACTATGAGTATGCGTGGTATCGTTAGCTCACATGCATTCATACATACATTGCATTGAGTATTGAAATCTATTGATTGTTGGTTTCTCGGGTTTATTGATATGATAAAGGATGATGTCCCGGTATGGGATTTGTTTATGATTTTGATTGAATTTTGATTTTTCGGCAAGCAATTAATTGCGGTATAAAAATGTGATAATGTTTACTAATTGTATTTGCTAGTGGCGCGTTGAGTTTATACACTCTATGGATTATATGAGTAGAAGTATGATGGTACTTGGTAATTATATATCACATTTGCATGATATACGTGTATGCATGTGGTATTGTTAATAATAGGAATTTTGTCATTTGCTTAAAGATTAAATTATGAGTAAGGATATGGTTACAAAATAAAATAAAATAAAATAAAATGTATTTAACGGATATAGTTGTATTTGAGTATGAACATGCTTATGTGCATTAGTAGTAAAGGTAACTTGCTTAGTCTGTTGCATGATTATGTGAGACAATAGGGAAGGATGCTTAGAAATTTTCTCATGGACCTTGGCATCTTTGCAACGGAAGCTTTTGAAATCCAATTTAGTCGGTACCCTGAATTGGTGATCGAAAGAGGTTCGTTGGTGAACTAGGATTGGTAGCAAGTAGGTTAGAAATTGACTAAACCATTTACCAAAGGGAACAAACAGAAATGGAATGAATTTTTAATCAATACTATTATGTGTTGTTATGTGTTTCATCCATAATTTGGAAATTTTGAGTGTGGCTTGCATGATCATGAATGTTTTCTTATTGTTTTAGGAGCGTGTTGTGGAACACTCTTCTTTAGTTTGTGGATTGCCCTATCGGCAATTTTTATGTCTTATGATTTGGAATTTGTTGTACTGAAGCCTCATGTTGTAGCACCGAGGCATATAGTTTCGGAATATTGATCTTTATAAAGTCTTGATTTTGTTTTTGTGATATGTTAAGGATTCACGTGGTTAATTAATCAGTAATGGAATTTGTGTGTACTTTTGTGACTCGAGTATGAGTCAAGTTATTTTCAATCTTAAGTGTTTGGTAATATGGTTATTGGCAATTTTTGAACTTGTGAATGTGAGATTTTTGGTAATTGATTTTTGAGTATTTGGTTTTGTTATTGTGATAATAGACTCGGAGATTGAGTCTAGGTTTATGGTTTTGAGCATCGAGTGTTCACTCGAGATTGAGAGACACCGTAGTTATGTTTGGGTATTTGTTATTGGGTGATGACCTAAATTTGGTTTGTTTTACGGTTTAGAATTCGGGACGAATTCTTTTTAAAGGGGAGAGGATGTAAGACCCCGATCCCCGGTTAACTTGAATTTCGTGCAATGCTCGCACTTCTTCCCTTGTTGATCGCTTATTTGATTTCTGAGAGAATCTAGATGTGTATGAGAGATCACATTAAGACCAAAATACTTTTAAGAGATGTCATTTTGTTGTTAACTTGCTAAAGTCACAAGTCGTAACTCGACGATAATCGAAATGTGACGCGATTGAGAGTTTACTCGGGTTTTTGTGTTCCTGACCTCGATTTGGTCCTAGATCTTTACTTGATGATTAAATAACATGTTTAGATGTGTTAGACTTCTAGATGAATGCATATATGTAAGTATTAGATATCATTCATAATATCCTTAACATGATTTAAATCTTGTTTGAATGATTGTCGAATCGACAGTTTGATTGCTACTTTACTTCTTGTCGTTCTTCTTCTTTGTACGACTTTTTCGGTTGGTATTATTTTGACCCTAGATCACTAGGGGACCTTGGGGAATTAACTTAGAATTATTTTTGAGTGGTCGTGTAAACGCGTTTACACACGCCGAAGTTTGATTTTCGGAAATTCGCGTATTTCCGAAGGCCACGATAGGTCTGTAGTATTTTGGCCATAACTTTGTGTACGAAACTCGGAATTCGGATCCGTTTGATGTGTTAGAAACTAGACTCATAGATATTTCTAATAATACCTTTTGTGTAATTTTAGGACGTGTATTTCGGTACAGGAACATTTTGTAAAATGACCCAAATTCTGGTCTACTATAGTTGACCACTCATTGTGTGTTAGACTTTCTATTTGGCCAACCTAACCCTACCCAAACCCAACCTAACCCACCATAAACCACCCTAGTTCGACCTATCCATCCTCCTCTGCATGCTTGACAAGTTTTGGGAGCTTTGAGTGCAAGCAAGACACTTGGCAAGGAAAGAACACCAACATGCACAAACATGCATTGGACACCTTCTCCCACCCCACTTCAGCCATAGAATGACCAATACCTCCACTAAACCCATCCTAATCAGTCATCCTCTTCCAAATTTGTGAATGAACATTTCATGCAAGTTATAGAGAGTTTCTTGAAGGTTCTTGGGTGATCAACAATGGTGGCCAAGTCTTGAGGAAGCCATTTCCAAACCCCAACCATAGAAGAGAAGAGGAGGGCAAGGAGATCACATACCCACCTTTGCATGGACGTTTTGTTCAACTTGTAGAGCTTATTTAAAGTGAGTTACAACATCCCTTTCTATTTATCTTAGCCTCATTGACCCTAGGGAAAACAATCTTGCTATTTGAGGTCAATGAGAGCACTTAGGACTTTGTAGAGATGACATGTTCTCGTATATGCTATATGATGAATTTTTGGTTGCATAAACAGATTATGATCAGATTATAAACCATGTTAATAATGTTATTTAGGTGTGATAATGTATGATAAATCATCCTATCTTGTTGTTTAAGTGTTGAGAGCATATTTGATGAAATGGTTAGACTTGTAGAGATGTCATGTTCTCGTATATTCTATATGATGAATTTTTGGTTGCATAAACAGATTATGATCAGATTATAAAGCATGTTTATGATGTTATTTAGGCGTGATAATGTATGATAAATCACCCTATCTTGTTGTTCAAGTGTTGGGAGCATGTTTGATGAAATGGTTAGGCTTGTAGATATGCTATGTTCTCGTATATGCTAAATGTTGCATTTTCGGTTGTATGAACAGATTATGATCAGATTAATAACCATGTTTATGATGTTATTTAGGTGTGATAATGTATGATAAATCATCCTATCTTGTTGTTTAAGTGTTGGGAACATATTTGATGAAATGGTTAGACTTCTAGAGATGTCATGTTCTCGTATATTCTATATGATGAACTTTTGGTTGCGTAAACAGATTATGATCAGATTAATAACCATGTTTATGTTGTTATTTAGGTGTGATAATGTATGATAAATCACCTTATCTTGCTGTTTAAGTGTTGGGAGCATGTTTGATGAAATGGTTAGGCTTGTAGAGATGATATGTTCTCGTATATGCTAAATGTTGCATTTTCGGTTGTATGAACAGATTATAAACCCTTATTATGATGTCATTTATGTGTAGTAATGTATGATAAATCATTCTACCTTGTTGTTTAAGTGTTGGGAGCATGTTTGATGAAATGGTTAGGCTTGTAGAGATGATATTTTCTCGTATATGCTAAATGTTGTATTTTCGGTTGTATGAACATATTATGAACAGATTATAAACCCTTATTATGATTTCATTTATGTGTAGTAATGTATGATAAATCATTCTACCTTGTTATTTAAGTGTTGGGAGCATGTTTGATGAAATGGTTAGGCTTGTAGAGATGTTATGTTCTCGTATATGCTAAATGTTGCATTTTTGGTTGTATGATCAGATTATAAACAGATTATAAACCATGTTTATGATGCTATTTATGTGTGGTAATGTATGATAAATCATCATATCTTGTTGTTTAAGTGTTGGGGGCTTGTTTGATGAAATTGTTAGGCTTGTAGAGATGCCATGTTTCACTATATGCTAGATGATGAAATTTTGGTTGGATGAACATGCTGTAAAGTATGACTATGATGATATTCATGTGTAGAGATAGATGATGAATTATTCTATCTTGTTTGTTTAAGTGTTGGGAGCATATTTGATAAAATAGTTAGGCTCATATTTGATGAAATGGCAAGAATGAATATATATATGCCTAGTTTGTGACATTGATTCTATGTTTCATACTTAATTGTTTGATTGGAGTTTTATGGGTTTAATACCCTTAGTAAACAGATTGTAAAGTATGTTTATGATGATATTCAAGGGTAGAGATATATGATAAATCATTCTATCTTGTTTGTTTAAGTGTTGGAAGCATATTTGATGACTTGTGAATGAGTATATATGCCTAACTTGTGACTTTGGTTCTATGTTGCCTACTTAAATGTTTGATTTGGGGCCTTATGGGTTTAATGACCTTAGTAACCTATTTATTCATGTTAGTATGGACATAGGAAAGTATTGAGGCCAACGAATTATATACCCTAATTTTTGAAAGATTGATTATGACTCAACGGAGTTGACCATTGGGTTAGTATGACATTAAGGAGTAATATGCCTAAGTCCTACGAATTTTTGGGTAGTATTAATGGAGGTTAAGCCTCCAAGCATTTTAAAGTGTATGAAGAACACTTGATGATTAGAGCCTTGATTTTATCTCTAATGTGATTATGTGCTAGTTGTGAAGTAAAAGCATGACTAGATGATGGTAGAGTACATGCCTACTTATTTGAGCATATGAAAATGTATTACGTGTGCTTGAAGTTTGAGTCCAGCTGGAGTCGGTTTGTTGAGTCTTTGGGGTGGGACGATGTATCATCTTCACGAATTTTGAGATTCGTGATTTTGATGGATCGCCGCGCCGGGTTGCACACACCCTCTATCGATGGCCACTATAGGGAAGTAGTTGATCTCAGTTGTAGTATGGAAACATGACTTTGATAACTATCGGAACTCGAGCGGGAAAAAATGTCTCGGGGACGTCGATATCCACGAAAGGGATATCGAGGACACATAAAGGTTTTGCACGTGTTTTTGCAGGAGCGACACAGCGGAAAAAGGGTAACGGTATCATATCCCTTTTTATATGAATTGACTCACGAGTGCTTATATGTGAATAATGTGCTACGTGAATATGATATGATATGGAATGATGGTTGAACGAATTAATGAAATGTTATACTTGTTGATAACATGATATGGATATCTTGACATGATTATTTATGAAATGTATATTATGCCAATAGCATGAATTATTATTGTTGAGCATGATGCCATGACAGGAAGTTATGTTAGTAACTTGCTAAGTCTTTATGACTTACTCCTATTTGTTTTGATTGTTTTCCCTAGATCCGAGCCGAGCGAGCGGTTCGAAGTGAGTATCGATTTGCGTTGGAGAAGCTTTTGACGAGGTTGCTACCTTGTAATTTTAGAATGCTTTCTTTTGGCAAGGACGATGGGAACATAAAGTTATATAAACTTTATGAGGGGTAGCAAGACTTTATGTGTTTGATTATTAGTACTTATGTTAATTAGCACTTAATCTTTCGAGAGCCGACATGTGTTAGTCGTGCCTTGTGTAATTATATGATGCTCATGCTTTAGTTGTTTTAACCATGTATTGGTTAGTTTATTATGTTTGTTATCCGACATGTTTTTAGCCATTAAGCATGTTAGACTAGAGTTGTTGTAACACCCCGGATTCTTGCATGTGTATTGTGTGCTTGCCTTCATGTTTTCTCGTTGATCATGAGCATGTTTACTTAGTCTATATATGATTTAGAAGTATTCTTAAATCATTCATGAAGCGCTTAACATGTTTAGAATCATGTATGCTTACTTGTTGAATCGCCGGTTCGATTGCTTTGTTTTGGCCTTAGCGATTTCCCTCGTTGCCCGTATTGCTTGTATTTCAACGTGCGAAATGTTCGTTGAGTTCTTGGACTTGTATTCAAGTCATAACCATGTTTTAACAAGCCTTGTCCATGTCCAAGTTATCCTTGTTGATTGGTGATTGATTGGCGTTTGATTCGTTAACCATTCATCGCTTGATTCGAGCCTTGTTTTACCTTGTCCCGGATGTTGTTCGGGTGTGTTTCCGACTTGTTTTGAGTTGGGTTAGACCTTAGAATGGTTGCCCATGAGTTTGGGATCTTTTAGGTCATGTTTAGACCAAGTTCAAGGGCTTGGTGAGGCGGCCGCATCGAATTTTGTGCACTAGCCCGCCTCAACTTCTGGGAGCATTTCAAAAATCACCCCAGTTACAGATCCCTTGCGGATTGTAGTGAGGCGCCCGCCTCAACTACTGAGAGCTGCTTACGGGATTTTCCCCTGTTCTGCTGTGTACGAACTTTGGCACTCAAACCTCTTTCCAAACCTCTGCTAAACCTCACTAAAACCTTCCTAACACCTCTTACTTATGTCCTAACATTATTTAACATGTTTTAAGAGTGGATTAAGGGTTCATTAGTGAGCATTAATCAAGCCAAAATCAGATATTTTGGTACCACAAGAGAGTGACACTTGTCCCACTCAGTTTTTCAGCCAATATAAGCCACAACCAGATTTGTTGACCTTCATTCTTCACCCTCACTCTCCATGAACAAATTTCTTCCTCTCTCAAGTTCTCCCATGGCCTCTTGAAGATACTTCCTTGGTCCTCCATCATCCTTTCATCCATTGCTCAAGCCTCCTTCTTCAAAAGTGTAGAGCTTGAAGAGTTGAGCATTCTCAACCGATTGGTTTGTGCTCTTCCCATCTTCTTCCTTGGTGAAAGGTAAGCTATTGATTCCCCTTAGGATGTATGCTAGATATGCTATGTCCCCTCTTCTAATGATTCCCATGCTTCTACCATGTCCAAGCCATGTTTGATGATGAGTTGATCTTATGAGATTTTTGAATGATATATTCATCTTGTTGTTTTGGTCCTAAGCCTAGAATTAAATGTGTTCTATGCCTCCTTAGGAACAACTATTGTTCTTGGACTAATGATTTTTGACAACTCTTAGAGATTATGATTTCTAGGGTTCACATGCTTTGAATTGCTCATCCTATTGATTGGGTCCTATGCTTAGAATCAAATGTGTTCTATGTCTTCCTAGGAACAACTAATGTTCTTGGACCATTGGCTTTTGTTAACTTTTGAATTAATGATTCTAAAGTTCCCATGAAATATTGAAAGAATGATAATTCTTGACTATGGTTGTTAAGTGGATTAATGGCCTAGTCTACTCGATACGAGAACTTAGAAAAGGGTTTTGGATGCATTTAGCATTTTAACTCTATTGGATGAATTTTTAGGGACGACTCAACGGAGTCAAATTTAGTGAGCCATTGAACAATACCGGCTCAATGATCAATCCCTACGACGTTCTAACACGTTCCTCTAAGAATGATAATTCTAGACTCTTGAGATTTGGATTGATTACCTTGCTTGATTCTTGATGTCATATAATAGAATACCTATTTGACATGTTGAGTTCGCTCTTGTCGAATTCATTCCTGCTTGATTATTGATGATAATTCTAGACTCTTGAGAATTGGATTGATTACCGTGCTTGATTCTTGATGTCATGTAATGGAATACCTATTTGACATGTTGAGTTCGCTCTTGTCGAATTCATTCCTGCTTGATTTGTGACACCCCGCTCTTTCGTTATCTCGGTTTGCGTGCCTTACTTGCACTCCTTCCTTTGTCGACTGTATGTTTGGTTTGCGAGAGAGTTTAGATGTGTTTGAAAGACCACATTAAGACCGAAACATTATTAATAGACTCCATATAGTTGTTGACTTGCTAAAGTCACGAGTCGTGACTCGACGATAGTCGGAATGCGACGCGATTGAGGGTTTGCTTGCGTTTTGTGTTCGTGACCTCGGTTTGGGTCCTAGACCTCTATAAGATGGTTTATTAACATGTTTAGATGCATTAGACTTCAAGTTGGGGGTGTTCCTTAAGTCTATCGATGATTTGGAAGTTTATAAACCTTCTTGCTTTGTTTTGGCCTTAGCGATTTCCTTCAGGCCAGTCATGTTTTGGGCAAACTTCGGGAAAATTCTGGTACTAATCCACTGAATAGAATTTTATAAAAATTTAGTATGTTTTACCTTCATACGTTAGGATACTCTCTGTAAAATTTGGTAATTTTCCAAGGTGTCTAAGTACCTCAATTAGGTCTTGACTTACGGCTGTGCAGAATTCAGTTTTCAGAAAACAACTTCTGTACTTGATTTTGTTGTAACCATATCTTGATGTATATAAGTCCAAATGGAGTAATTTAAAATCCTAAAATATAATTCAATGAGTCTAGTTTCATAAAAATCAAAAATCACCTCATTTGGAGTTGTGAGCGATTTATGGTCGATTTTACAAGATTGACTGTCCAGCCTCAGCTTCCCAGGCGCCCGCCTCAACTTCTGGGAGCAAATTTGCAAATTTGGAGATGGGTCAGAGTCCCATGCGCCCGCCTCAAAAATGTGAGGCGCCCGCCTCAACATAAAAATGTCTCTTACGGGATTTTTGCCCTGTTTTGAGTTTGGACGAATTATACCTATCCTACCCTCATTAAACCCCTTCTAAACCCTTCCTAACCTCCCATACTTAACCCAAATCATGTCCTAACATTAATTGGAAGTTAATTAAGGTTAGATTAGTGATTGATTAATCCTAATCTTTACTAATTGTACTTGGGAAAAGTCTTTTGTGCCCTTATTGTTGTGGAAGTATAAATAGCCTAACCCATCACCATTTTCAGCCATTCCTCTTCATTTTTCCTCCACACAACCGTGAGTTAGAGAGAGAGAGTCTCCATGGGAGATTTCAAGCCCTAGCTTCTTCTCTCTTCGATCCAAGACGATCCAACCACCCGATTGCCTTCAAACTTCGGAATCTTGAAGCCCTCGACGAGTAGAACAACTTCACCGATCGGATTTGTGTTCTCTTGAGTTTTCACTCAAGCTAGGTAAGTTACTTACTTTTGATTTTGGTTCATTGGCCCTAAGGAAAACAATCTAGATGCTATTTGTGGGCAATGAACACTTGATATGCTATGTTTGCCCAATTTTGGGGATTTTTGGAAGTATGAACATGTTAGGAGCATTTGTAGATGACTTCTATGGTTGTTGATGTGAATGATTATCCTTCATATTGTGTTTCTAGGATTGGGAGCATGCTAGAAATCATGTTTACATTATATTTGGGTTTATTATGAAAGTATGCCTTTGATTGGGGCTTTGGATTTGTGAACTCTCTATATATTATGAGAATGATCACTTAATTGAAATTATATGGTTTATGAAATGGATTGTGATCTATGTTGGGTTTTGTTATGAATTTTAGGCTTGAGAATCAACCCCCGAATTATTAGAGAAATTGTTGTTGATTAAAGTGAGTATTAATGTGTAGGATGATTTGAATGATGTTGTGTGTTGGGAGAAATGAGTTATCCCTTTGTTTAGGTTTTTATGAATTTTGGGGCTTGGGAATCAAGCCCGAATTATTTTAGAATTTGTTGTAATTGAAGAGGATGATAATGTTGGGATTTATGGAAAGTGTAGATAATGAAACTTAATAGTAAGACTCAACGGAGTCACTATAAGTCCCATAATGTGTTAGTGAACTTGGGTCGAAATCCTACGATGTATGGGTTTCGTTTGATATTGATTGTGGTGCACTCAGTTTCTAAACTTCGAGTGAGATTATGATTACGATGAGTTCTTGGGTTTCTAGGCTTGGGAATCAAGCCGAATGAATTTTAGTGTTTTGTCATATATTTGAATGGAGTGTTAATTTGGGGATTTGTGATACATATAAATAATGAAATGTAGTGCTAAGACTCAACGGAGTCGTTACAAGTTCAATAACATGTTAATAAACGTTGGGATGAATTCCTACGATGTTCGGGTTTTGGTTGGTTATGATGGTGAGCACCCGAGCATCTCGATTTGTGTCCAGTTGAGACACTTATATTATAGAGATTTATTAGGGGATTTATTCGGATGCGTGCTCGGGAGAGCACGGTGCATTAAAGGCCAACCTATGGTCTCGAGTATGGTTGAAAATATTTGTCGAGTGAATTCTTACTTTTGGAAAACGATCGGTGGTGCATGAACGTATTTGTGGGTTATGACTACGGTGTAGTCTTTGGTTTGATTTTAGTAGAGGTCCATTATAGGCCTCATAATATGATTCTCGGTGGGTTTATACTATTCTTGATTTAATTGGTGACTTGAGATCTTTTAAGATTAATTGGTTGTGAGCAATGTATTTGCCTTGACTTGATTTATGGTAGAGAATAATAACCTATTTGGTCGAATGAGTTCGCTCTTGTCGAATTCATTCCTTATTTGTTTATATTGAGTGAATACATACTTGAGCATTTGGTCGGACGGGTTCGCTCTTGTCGAATCTGATCCTTATTTGGTCTTTACGAGTAAACATCTACTTGTGCATTGCATTAAGTCCAGCTGGCACTATTTGGTTTGATTTTTATGTCAGGGTGGGACGATACATCGCCTATACTGAATCGTCGACTCGTGATTCGCTATGGATCGCCGTGCACTGGGACCTCACACACCCCTCCATTGTAGGCCGCAATGGGGAAGTAGCCCCTTTGCCGTAACAATACGTGCCGGCTGCTATCAGCCGGCGGAGTTCGGTATATCGATGCGAAGACACGAGCATCGTAGTCACAAACCCGTATAACAGTGTTTTTCTTGCAGGAGCTACGTAGCGGTCGGGCCCATAACATATCCTATTGTGATGTTTAATACTCGCACTTATGTGAATAACATGCTAAGTGCAAATTTGTGATCATTTGAGGGCTAGGCCCAGGTCTTGGTTTTACGTGCTTATGTATAAGCACTTATATGAAAGATAACGTGCTATGTGGTTTATTGTGAGTATGCTATTAAGATACCATGATCTTATATACGCTTGTGCATTATGCCATGCCACGTCATGCTATGCCATACATTTGCATTTAGTAACTTACTGGGTCATTATGACTCACTCCGTGCGTTTGTTTTCCTTAGTTTTTGCAGTAAGCTCGTTAGTACGCGTTGAAGCTTCGGGCGCTTGATCGATAACAGGTGGCCTTCCGGGCGATAGCTTGGGATTATTAGTATTATTGTATTTACTATCTTGTGAGACACGGACGTGAAGTTATGTAAACTTTACTTGGGTAGTTATGTCAGTATTTTATTGTCGTTTATTTTGGTAGCCGACTCGTTTGGTCGAGCTGTTGTATCTTTTAGAAGTCATTCCCTTGTTATTTCGAGCATGCTTTAGCTCACTCATCCTAGTTATGTTGGTATTGTCATCTCCGACGACGTTAGTCGTGAGACTTGGGTTAGTTGTTAGAATTTGAATATCTTGTTCTTTTAGTTGATTTATTCCTCCGGCATGTTATAGCCGTAGAGTTGTTGTTTATCAGGTTGGGTTCTTGTTGCTTCGCCGGCCTTAGGTTGCCGATGGTTTGTCGTACGTGCGCAATGTTGCGTCACGCGAGTCGTAGATTTGTCGAGAGATAGTCGTCTCTCAGCCTTGTATACCTTAATTTATAATTATAGGCTTTGGTCCCATTTATGATTTGCTTCCGCAGATTTTAGTTTTGGTTATTCGGTTTTTGCCGTTATGGCTTCACACTCCAGTTTAGAGTTTGTTGGTTTAACTCTTGACTCGCACCACTACGCTTAGCGGGTGCTTGTCCGTCTTTTAGCTTGTCTTGACGGCACGACCTTGGGATTTCGCATTGGAGTCCGGGTCGGGTCGTCACATGATTATTGATGATAATTCTAGACTCTTGAGAATTGGATTGATTACCGTGCTTGATTCTTGATGTCATGTAATGGAATACCTATTTGACATGTTGAGTTCGCTCTTGTCGAATTCATTCCTGCTTGATTATTGATGATAATTCTAGACTCTTGAGAATTGGATTGATTATCGTGCTTGATTCTTGATGTCATGTAATGGAATACCTATTTGACATGTTGAGTTCGCTCTTGTCGAACTCATTCCTGCTTGATTATTGATGAGAATATTTACTTGTCATGAGCGAGATCGCTCTTGTCGACCTCGTTCCTACTTGAAATTTGTTAAGTAGACACTACTTGGCATTTGCATGAGTCGGTGGCATCTGTCCTTGTTCACACACGCCTCCACCTTGTGGCCACACTGGGAAGTAGCTCCCTTTGTAATCAATACGAGCATCATTGGTGTCTATCCGGGCATCTCCTCGGAAGATCGATGTACTTACACACATCTGATACCAGCACACTCCAGATAACGCTTGTATGCGGGAGCTACGCGGCCCGGCTCTCCATATATCCTTATCCTATGTGATTTATTTACGAGCACCTATGTGAAACAATGTGCATCTTGGATATATGACCTCTATGATTATGTGACGATATCTTGTCTTGTATGTTGCATATTGCCATGACATGCATGATTGATAGCTTACAAGTCTTTATGACTTACCCATTCCCCTTTACTGCTTTAGATCCTAGCAAGACAGGTCCTTCCCGTTGAGGCTTGCGGTATTCGTGCCTTGTTCCTCTTTTGGTCCGGCGTTGCAGTTGAAGAGGTGGTTTAGATGTCCTCTTCTTTTATCTTGTTATTTTGTAAGGACGGTGGGTTAAAGCAAGTCAATTAGACTATGCTTGGGAATTTGTATAGAACTTGATCTTGTTACTCTTATTAGCTACTTGTAGTTTAACACTTGTAGTACTTGTAATCCCTTTAATGCCGGCATTGTGTAAGTCGAGCTTTGGTTCTTGTATAATAGTTCGCTACGTATAAGTCTTCCGCTGAGCATGCTTTTAGCTCTTATCTAATTCTTGTCCATAAACTGTTAGCTTGGGTTCCGGCATGTAGTGTCGCCGATGACTTGGTTTAAATTGCTTAACTGTTTTATCAGGATTGAAAGGTTTTTAAAAATACCGGCCTTTTAGGGCCGAGGCGTGCTACGTCTCTAATGTTGCGTCACGTCGTTTTCTTAAAATGAGTCCTTGCATGTTCTTTGTCCACTTGATTTCCCCTTATTTGGGCGGTCCGACCCTCGGTTCCACCTCGGGCCCGAGTCGGGTTGCCACAGTTGGTATCAGAGCTCTCGTTAGCTATAAGCCAGGATAGGTTCCATGGCCTTGGCTGGGTTTGGGTTGTCGTTGAGTAATCACCGTCGAGTGTTCTTGTTAGTGCCTATTTGGCATGTTCTTTTGTACAAGTATAGGACTTGTAGTACTAAATTCGATTTGGTCTAGATTGTCGTGAGTGCAAGCTTGTGTCTAGGAGTACCATATTCCTCCTATGTTGCTTTAAGCTGCAGTTATACCAAGAGTGTGTGTTACTGCTTTGTAGAGCTATTGTTTCTTGTCCGTTGTAAGTGACCCAATAAGCTCAGGTTGTTGATTCCGAGCGTGATCGTCGTGGTGTCCATTAGTTCCTTTGAACGTGTTACACCTTCTTGAACGGCGTGGCTAAGCCTCCCGTGGTACCTAGTGTATTCCTTGATTCCTACATAAGTATATATATCTATTGTAGTGCCTAATCGTGAGTGCTTTGGCTGCCTAGTGTCGGGAATTGGAGGACTCTTTCCTGCTGCATGTTATTGAGATTGAAGGGATACCCTAATGATCAAGGTATTGTTGTGGTTTCAAGTTGAGACTTGGTGAGTACCCGATAGGTGATCGCATGATCTATGATTGGTTTAATCGTCAACTCGTTTACGGCTTGACCCATAGTGATTTGAGGTCTACTAGTTAATAACTATTTGCTAGCCAAAGATTATTAAGTTATTGTCTTGTACCGTTATTCGACTAATACGTTAATAGAGTATTAGCATTTTGTAAAAGGATTTATCTATCATTAGTGGATCATTAAAGGTATGAATGTTCCATACTTGGTATACTTACATGGTAGATTAAAATACTATGTATATGATATTGATTTCCATGCCTAAATGTAACTATATTATATGTGCATGAGACCTTCATAAAGGATGCTCTTATGTGACTTGTAACCCCTCCCGCATCCTTTCTGACGAAAGCTTTTGAAGTCACTTAGAGGGCCCCCGACTTGATTATCAAGAGGTATTCGTCGGAGAACTAGAATGGTATAATATGATATAGGAATTGATGAACCCATGACCAACCGGAATGAAATTGAAAGTGGTATCTTGTTTTTCTTGTGCAAATATGTGCAACGTGTATATTGAAATCATGCTATGAATAAATTGAACTGTGACATGATCGGATGAATTACATGGTATTGAATGTCTTCTTTGAAAGGCGAATATGTGGTCCATGATGATTGACTACTTGATTTTAGTGTAAGGGCGTTAGACCTAGAAATTCGTGTTGTGACCGAATAATTTAGTTAGCCCGGAAAACTCTTTGTTGGAAAGTTTGTTAGTTTGGTGCAACTATTGCACGTGCATACGAATCACTTGTTTAGTTGATAAAGAGGAATTTTCACCTCAATGTCCACGTTTGTTGGAACTTTGTAAGCCTCGATAATGTCCTTGAACCCCTGCCAAGAGTCAAGATGACTCGACTTTGGAATTCGATTGGAGATGATATTTAAGCATTTCTTTCCCCTACCGCCTCCAGATTCGTTTCTTCATGACCCGTATTTTTGTATACGGCTTATCTACCTTTATTGAGCTCGTTAGCTCAAGCTGTCCGACTTCGCACTACTGTTTTGCAAGTGCTTGTCCTCTTCTTGCCTTGTCCTTGTACACGACTTTGGGACTATGCATTGCCTCCCAACCGAGAATTAGAGTTTTGCGTTGAGCTATTGCCGTGGACTTCGCCTATATCTAGAAGCGCCTTACGAGAATAGCTCCAATGAGTTGTGAGAATTGAAAGAGTAGTTGCAAGAACTTCAAGATAGAGAGTTCATTAAACCGAGTGTGTCACCGTGGGGTGCACCGGTATTGTTTGTGAAAGAAATATGGTAGTTTACGCCTTTCTATAGACTATCGACAGTTGAACCAGCTACTATCAAGAATAGGTATCCCTTGCCACACATTGATGATCTCTTTGATCAACTTCGGGTTCGCTTTTCTATTCCAAGTTTGACTTGAGGAGTGGCTACCACCACTGAGGGTTCGGCGGAGGATGTCCCGAAGACGCCTTTAAATGCAGCGTTACGGCCACTATGAGTTTGTTGTTATGCCATTTGGGTTGACCAACGCACTTGCAGCTTTTATGGACTTGATGAATAGGGTGTTTCATGAATATCTTGATTGCTTTGTGGTTGTGTTTATTGATGATATCCTCGTGTACTCCAAGTCACGAGAGGAGGTTGACTACGGCTCCTACCTTAGCATTGCCTAGTGGTTCGGAGAACTTTGTGATTATATAGCGATGCCTCGTTAGAAGGCTTGGGTTGCGTGCTTATGCAAAATGGGAGAGTTATTGCCTATGCTTCTCGAAGTTATCACCTTACGAGCATAATTATCCGACACATGACCTTGAGTTAGTAGCTATTATTTTTGCGCTTCACAAGTGGAAGCATTATCTTTACGGGGCTAAGTTTGAAATATTCACCGATCATAAGAGTTTGAAGTATCTCTTTTCGCAAAAGAGTTGAATATGCGGCAGGACGATGGATGGAGAAACTTAAGGATCATGATCAATATTTTATACCATCCAGGAAAAGCTAATGTTGTCATGATGCCTTGAGTAGGAAGGCTTTTTATGTCTTACTTGATGAGAGAGAAATAGCGAGTATGTATCTAGATGTTTGACATGTCAAAGTTAAGTGAACACCGAGAGACCGCCGGTTTACTTGACCACTTGAGATACTGAGTGGAAATGGGAGCATATCACCATGGATTTTGTGAGATTGCCACGTACTCGCCGAGGTTTTGATGCGGTTTGGGTTGTTGTGGATAGGTTGACAAAATCTTCACATTTTATTCCTATTGCGATGACTTATAGTTTGAGTCGGTTAGCGGCTTGTATATTCGGGATATCGTGAGGTTGCATGGTATTCCGATTAGCATTGTTTCGATAGAGACCCCAAGTTCACTTCTAGATTTTGGAATTCCTTGCGGGAAGCTTTGGAGTGCAAGTTGAATTTTAAGTACGGCTTTTCACCCACATCGATGGTCGGTCGGAGATTGATTCGGTATTGGAGGATTTATTATTACGTGCTTGTGCCATGGATTTCAAAAGGCGTTGTGATTCTCATTTGCCATTAGCGAATTTGCATATAATAACGATTACGTCTAGTATTGAGATGGCGCCATATGAGGCTTTATATGGGCGTAAGTGTCGTTCACCGATTTCTTTGGGATGAAGTTGGTGAAGCTAAGCTTTGGGGTTCGGAGATGGTACAACGAGAGAGTGTAAAAGCTTATTAGAGATAGATTGCTTATACTTCGAGTAGGAGAAAAGCTACTATAACAACCTAGACGTGATTTAGAGTTTCGGGTTGGTGACTTTGTATTCTTGAAAGTTGCCTACTAGTAGCGATTTGGGAAGAAAGGTAAGCTTTCTCCTAGATTTATTGGACCATTCGAGATCCTAAAGAGGATTGGAGCTTTGGCGTATCGGTTAGCATTACCACCTTCTATATCGGATGTTCATGATGTCTTTCATGTCTCGATGCTACGCAAGTACTTGAAGGATGAGTCTCATGTCCTTACTTATGATGAGATTACCATTGAACCTGACCTTTCTTATGATGAGAAGCCGGTGAGGATTCTTGATAGGAAGGAACAAGTCTTGAGAACAAAGAGGATTCCGTTAGTGAAGGTCTTGTGGAGGAATCATAACATTGAGGAAGCCACGTGGGAGACCGAGCTTGATATGATGAGAGAGATACCCTTTCTATTCAATGTACTTGGTAAGAATTTAGGGACTAAATTCCTAAAGGAGGAGAATGTAACACCCGGATTCTTGCATGTGTATAGTGTGCTTGCCTTCATGTTTTCTCGTTGTTTATGAGCATATTTACTTAGTCCATATTTATGATTTAGAAACATTCTTAAATCATTCTTGAAGCTCTTAACATGTTTAGAATCATGTATGCTTACTTGTTGAATCGCCGGTTCGATTGCTTTGTTTCGCCCTTAGCGATTTCCCTTCGTTGCCCGTATTGCTTGTATTTCGACGTGCGAAATGTTCGTTGAGTTCTTGGACTTGCATTCAAGTCATAACCATGTTTAAACAAGCCTTGTCCATGTCCAAGTTATCCTAGTTTGATTGGTGGTTGATTTGGTGTTTGATTCGTTAACCATTCGTCGCTTAAACGATTCGAGCCTTGTTTTACCTTGTCCGGATGTTGTTTGGGTGTGTTTCCGACTTGTTTTGAGTTGGGTTAGACCTTAGAATGGTTGCCCAAGAGTTTGGGATCATTTAGATCATGTTTAGACCAAGTTCAAGGGCTTGCCGGCGACGCATCGAAATTTGTGCACCCCCGCCTCAACTTCCGGGAGCATTTCAATTCAGCTCCGGACTACGTATCCCGGGCACCCGCTGGATAGTAGTGGCGCCCTCCTCAACCTGGGGGCTGCACGCTGGATTTTCCCGTTTCTTCTTTGTCTGAACTTTGGCACTTAAACCCCATTCCAAACCTCTTTTAAACCTCACTAAAACCTTCCTAACACCTCTTGCTTATGTCCTAACATTATTTAACATGTTTTAGAGTGGATTAACCAACCATTAGTGAGCATTAAACAAACCAAATCAGATATTTTTGTACCACATGAGAGTGACACTTGTCCCACTCAGCTTTTTAGCAAATATAAACCACAACCTGATTGGTTGACCTTCATTCTTCACCCTCACTCTCCAAGAACGAAATTCTTCTTCTCCCAAGTTATTCCATGGCTCCTTGAAGATATTCTCTTGGTCCTCCATCATCCCCTCATCCTTTGCTCAAGCCTCCTTCTTCAAAAGTGTTGAGCTTGAAGAGTTGGTCATTTGCAACCGATTGGTTTGTGCTCTTCCCATCTTCTTCCTTGGTGAAAGGTAAGCTATTGATTCCCCTTAGGATGTTTGTTAGACTTGCCATGTCCCCCTCTTCTCTTGATTCCCATGCTTCTACCTTGTCCATGCCATGATTGATGATGAGTTGAGTTTGTAAGGGTTTTTGAATGATATATTCATCTTGTTGTTTTGGTCCTATGCCTAGAATTAAATATGTTCTATGCCTCCTTAGGAACAACTATTGTTCTTGGACTTATGATTTTTGACAACTCTTAGAAATTATGAATTATAGGGTTTCATATGCTATGAATTGTTCATCCTATTGATTGGGTCCTATGCTTAGAATCAATTGTGTTCTATGTCTTTCTAGGATTAACTAATGTTCTTGGACCTTTGTCTATTGATAACTTTTGAAATAATGATTCTAAAGTTCCCATGAAGTATTGAAAGAATGATAATTCTTGACTATGGTTGTTAAGTGGATTAATGGCCTAGTCTACTCGATACGAGAACTTATAAAAGGGTTTTGGATGCATTTAGCATTTAAACTCTATTGGATGAATTTTTAGAGACGACTCAACGGAGTCAAATTTAGTGAGCCATTGAACAATACCGGCTCAATGATCAATCCCTACGACGTTCTAAACACGTTTCTCTAAGAATGATAATTCTAGACTATTGAATTGGATTGATTACCATGCTTGATTCTTGATGTCATATAATAGAATACCTATTTGACATGTTGAGTTTGCTCTTGTCGAACTCAATCCTGCTTGATTTTTGATGAGAATATTTACTTGTCATGAACGAGATCCATGCTTGATTCTTGATTTCATATAATAGAATGCCTATTTGAGGATTGCGGTGTTCGTGCCTTGTTCCCCCTTTTGTACGCCGTTGCAGTTGAAGAGGTGGTTTAGATGTCCTCTTCCTTTCTTTTGTTATTTTGCAAGGACGATGGGTTAAAGCAAGTCAATTAGACTATGCTTGGGAATTTGTATAGAACTTGATCTTGTTTCTATTATTAGCTACTTGTAGTTTAACACTCGTAGTACTTGTAATCCCTTTAATGTCGGCATTGTGTAAGCCGAGCTTTGGTTATCATGTTTAATAGTTCACTACGTTTAAGTCTTCCGCTGAGCATCCTTTTAGCTTTTATTTAATTCTTGTCCATGAACTGTTAGCTTGGGTTCCGGCATGTAGTGTCGCCGATGACTTGGTTTAATTGCCTAACTGTTTTATCAGGTTTGAAAGGTTTTAAAAATACCGGCCTTTTAGGGCCGAGGCGTGTTACGTCTCTAGTGTTGCGTCACGTCGTTTTCTTAAAATGAGTCCTTGCATGTTAATTGTCCACTTGATTTCCCAGTATTTGGGCGGTCCGACCCTCGGTTCCACCTCGGGCCGGGTCGGTCGCCACAACCCATGACCCTAGGACCCGTTGTGCCACCGATTCAATCCCCGCGGCTCGACCCAATATCATCATCATCATCATCATCATCATCATCATCATCATCATCATCGTCATCTCGACGTCGGGGCGCTTGCTTTGTTTCCCCGCAAGAAAATTCATCAACAAGTTTCGATACGCTTTCGATCTTTGAAAAAGCCTCGACAAGTTTCTTATAAGTGGACACGTTCACTGTAAAAAAAAAGAGGAAATAAGAAAAAAAGAAATATGTTAGTCTAAAAAAGAGAAAAAATAAGTGTATATAAAATAAAATATATATATATAAATAGAAGAGAGACAATAAAGGTGGATGTCTCTACCGAACGAGCTGCTCGACACGACGCTCCTCGGATCTCGACATCGGGAAGAACTCGCGCTTCTACTAAGCCACCACCCCACTCATACTGGAAAGTAGAGAAAATATCATCGGGCTCTATAAACATCGTTCTCATCGAGAGATGCGATGAAACTGCCCTAGCCCGGAAGCATCGAATACCGCTGGGCGCGACAGAGGTGAAGAAGGGGATGCAAAGACTAATCTCAGAAATCCTCATACGCCATCCGATAACTGTCGGCATGTTGGGCGATCAATTGGGCTCTATCACCCGAAAGGAGGTCGAGGAGGCACCACTGGGTTACTTGAAAAGACTAATCGACGGTTCACCCTCTCGCCCATATATAAAGAGTCCACCATGATGGAAACCATCAATATCCGGCGGCGAACATCAAAGTAATAGAATAATGACCTTCCAGGCCCTCCCAAGGAAGGAAGTGCAAAAGTACCGTGACTCGAGCTAATAATCCGCTCCAAAGACTCTTTCCCTTTCACTACAACCATCGCCCTCTACGGATCCACCATGTTATTATCAACATACTAGGATAGGTACGGAGGTTGGTAAACTTCGCCGAATGAGACGATCCTGAGAAAATGTGAATAATGAGAAGGCCCAGACCTACAAAAATATATATATGTGTGTGTTAAAAAAAAGAAGGAGAGCAAAAGAAAAATATATATGCTGAAAAAAATAATAAAAAAAGAAGAGAAAGTTTAAATAATAAGAAGAGAAAGAGAGAGAAAAGTAGGAAAAGGCATATACCTCCCACGCCGGGGCAAAACCATTCAAAGTCGGTGAGTCATTCCGGCTGGCCCTATCCATAGAAGTATAGCTCGGCCAAGCCCTCGTATGTCCCAGCCATATAAAGGGATCCGATCAAAATCCGCCCGGACAAGCCAGGCGAAACTCTCGTGGAGACAGAGGAGTTGGCAAAGAGCGATGTGCCAAGAAAGAAAAATAGAAACGCTCTTGCCACTCGAGTCACTAAAGATCATCATCACCGGCACCCGCCCTGTATTGCCGAGAAGCCGCCCGAACGCGCGCCAATAAAAATCTCATCCGTCGATTTGAATCGCGACTCAAAACCCAGGAGGTCCACCACCTCCTCCCTACGTCGACGGAGATTGAAATCAGGAGCCAGGGTCTCCCCTATGCTGGTAGGAATGCCCGTGATCGCGGCAAAGTCGCACGGGTCATGGTCGCCTCCCTGAAATGGAAAGTATGGGTGGTATCCCACCGTAAGTCCCGAGCACATCAAAATGGGCAGATAGTTGGTGAAGTGGGTGAAAGAATGCATGAAGACGCCGGCCGACCCTCCACCAATAGTTGCGCGCCTCGGGCAACATAGCATAGATCTTAGCTACGTTGGTGCATGCTGCTCGCACCCTTGTGAATTCCCTGCGAATCTAAAAAAAAAGGGGAGAAAATGTAAGTCCCCTATCCTTATTTTCTTCTCTGTGTAGTCTTTTAATAAATAAGTATAAATAAATAATGAACAAGTTGCATGTGTTATATTTCATAAATTTTGAAATTGTAGCATGCTAAAAAAAAAAAAATTTCTTTAAGTTAACACATACCATTTTCATACATGTACATAAATTCACATGTGAAAAAACATTTACTAAATGTCATTCTTTTACGTGAAAAAAAAAACAGAGGAGCCTATATGTTGTACATACATATTGTATTCTTTTACATTCTTAAATAAAAAATAATAATATATTTGAAAGAAAAATAAATAATAAAACAAACAAACAAAAAATATATATATATTTGAAAAATTTTATGTATAATTTGTTTTACATTTAAATAGTTAATTTTGCATCCTAAACATCATAAAAATGCATGTTAGACTGCATTTACCATGTGAAGAATAAAATATGAAAATATTCATGTGTCATCTTATATTTGTTCTACAATTGCATCTCAGATCAAATAGAATAATTCATGCATCCATTATATGCATTTCATTGTCCAATAAGTTGCCATAGGGGTACGCTAAAAAGAAGATAAAGTGCCACCTATCATCAAAATAAATATTTTTGTGGCATTTACTATGTCCTTGCAACAGTTGCATGCTTTAAAAATGAATCTAAGGGCATGAAATATATCTGTTTTATCTCATTTCTATCCGAAAATATGCCCGAAAATGCGTTTCGGAAAAATTTAAATTGTATTCCGAAAAGTCCGTCACGTGATTCTATTGCATGTAAAAATATGTTTTAGTGTAAAACATGCATCATATAGCTTCATTTTCTTTTAGAACATAAATCATGCATAGTAGGGTCAAATAGTGACCACTAGTTCAAATCATGCATCGCAAAAATAAATCATATAAATTTCATGCATCATCACTTAATTACATCATTTAGGCATAAATAGGACATGCATATGCATTACTAATAAAGTCAGGAGTGCTCCAAAAGTTCCAAACAGTGCAGAAATTTAGCAGATCTGAAATATAGCCAGGAAAATCTCGAAAAAAAGAAAGAAAGAATCTTACAGTGGTGGGAGGAAGATTGGACACGTGAGTGTTCCGATCTCGCAAGATGTTGCCCCAATCATTGTCAGAATACCGGTAGTTGAGCTTATTCCGGACCACGCAAGGAGGCTCTCTCCTCCTCTCGTCAGATTCTGGGTGCATGGGTGTCTTCCCCTTCCTGGATCGAGAAGAAGATGTCATCTGCTAAACAAAACACTAAAATTGACGAAAGAAAATTGAGAAAAGGAGAGAAAATAGATAAAATAGAAAAAGAAAACAGACAGCAGCAACAATGGTGACGAAGGAAAGAAAAGGAAGAAGAAAGAAGGAGAAGCAGTGAGCTTCTCTCCCTCACTCCCGTCCATGATAAAGGGAGGAAAAGGGAATTTTTCCCTTTCCCCCTCCAAAGTTTGAAGCTGCGACACTTTGGTCCTCAAGTTTCAGAATTTCCAAAATGGTCCCTGAACCTAATGAAGGGTTAACGAAGTTAATCTTGTTAACCAAAAATTAACGACCATCCACCAGAGGGCGAAGAAAAATAATATCCCCAGCGGGTCAGCCACAAAAAAAAAAAGACAAAAAAAGACAAAAAAGAAGAGATAATAATAAATTCGCCAGTAAGAGTGGCAAAAATGCCAAGATCAGTCGAATCCAAGCCCACCAAAAGAAAAGGTAAGTCGTACAACATTCTTACCCGACTTTAGAATAATTTCCTTTAAGGAAAGTTTGTTTAAAAAAAAAAGAAAAGTTCGCTTTTGTTTTTCAAATAAAAGAAAAACTCTTTTTCAAAATGAGTTTATATAAAAAAAATTAAAAGATGAATATTTCAAAAAAAAAAAGAGGAATATTTAAAAAAAATGAATATTTCAAAAACACAAAAAAAGAGGAATATTTGAAAAGAAAAAAAAACAGAGAGAGCGAGAAAAAAGGGAAAGGAAAAAGAATGTTTTCTTTACCAATTTTTGAAAATACTTGAAGAAAGTTTTCTTTGTCGTGCTCGACGACGGATTTTTATCGGTCGAGTGTAGTTTTCTGGAAATTTGAAAGTTTTATGATTATGTTTGGAAACAAGGTATTGACCAGCCAGACATAATTTTGAAAACTCTTCTTAACATGTTTCAATGACAAGATATTGACCGGTTGAAATATGGTTCCCGAAAAACATTCAAATCTTCATACCGTATTCGGCGGCCGTTCTCGACTGTGGTGTTCTTGATCGAGTTTTGACCCGAAGAACATAACATCCTCATTTGGTTGTAGTTTAGGTTTTTGGCCTGAACTACGTTTGGTCTAATTTCCTTTAATAAGGAATACGTAGGCAGCCTACACTAGTAGGTCCGACCATCGAGCACTTTAAATTCATATCTCGCTAAAAACTACGATAACATTTTTATAACCGACTAAAAATGTCTAGGTTATGGAGTTTGGATAGCATGATAAATTGTGCATTATAATCGCTACCAATTGCATTTCTCTCCGCTTTGAAATGAACGGAATTGGAGAGTCTATTGTCCTGATCGATGTATTTTATACGTCGATTTTATATACTTCTATGACTTCAATTATGCTATTTCACGAGGCTTTTTGGCTACTGATATGTGTTTTCAGTGAGTTTTGTGAGTTACATGGTTTTTAGAGAAAATATGCAAAGCACAAGGCTTTTATATGCAAATTCCAAGAAGGGTCCAGAATGAAAAATGAAGAAGAAACGAAGAAAGTCCACGTTGGAGACCTTGCGGTCGCAAGGTGTTTCAGACCTTGCTCCCACAAGGTGGATAGTAGCTCAAGAAACCAAGGGCCGGATTGCTAGAGACTTTGCGGACGCAAGGTATCCTGCACTTGCGACCGCAAGGTGGTCGAATGCGAAATTCGTATTTTCACTTTGGAGATTCGATTGCAATACAACTCTATGGTATAAATAGAACCGGTTGCCAAAGCCTAGGATATAGAAAAATGGCTGGAAATAGTTTTGTATAGCTTTAGAGTAGATTTTAGGTTGTATAACATATTTAGATTGTGTAATTACAAGTATTGAAGATCAAATCATGTTTCCGTTCATCTCCATGTTCTGTTCATTGTCTATGATGAACTAAATCATCCATAATCTAGGAGGTGGTAGGTAACTTGTATCGAATTTATGTTTTAATTCATATTTATGTTCATTCAATTCTTGTTGATTGTGGTGTTTATCAATCCCTCTATTATTTCACTTTGAACAAATGAATGTAATCGCAAATAATAAAGGCCTAGAGGTGCGGATAACTACATGACTAATGTGCATATGTCGTACACTGGCTCACCATCACAATAAATTGGACATATCGATGCACGAGAGTGATAAGTTAGGACCGGGTTCATACATGATCTAGGTGACGATAGATTATATGTTCTTGTGCTTAGGATATAGAATGGTTGAATATTGTGAGGATGGAGGCTTGAACCAATAGTTCAACAGACTATATCTATCTTTTGTGAACGAACCCAAGAAATTGAATGATAATTATTATGAATTAAGCATAAAGGAGATACAAGTGAAACCCGAATCCTATATTGCCACCTACCATAAGATCTTCATAACCAGTAATTACTGCTAATTAGTTAAACACCTAAATATTAATAGTAGATTAGAATAAAATAATTATAAAACCCCCCCTTAGATTAATAATTTGCTATCAATAAATTGCACTATTCGTGATCTCTTGTCTCTGTGGGTTCGACCCTTGCTTCCAATACTATTCTATAATAGTCTTGTCGACTTGCAAGGAAAAATTTTAAATAAGACATCGATCAAGTTTTTGGCGCCGTTGTCGGGGACAAGCTAGTTCACGTAGTTAGTTTGTTGGTATTGTAATTTTTAGTTTAATTTAATTTTTAGTTTTTATAAAAATAAAAATACAAAAAGATTTTATTTTATTTTGTTTTAATGGTTACTTGTTTTTAAATTGCTTTAATTTATTTTATGCACGGTTGTAGATCTTTGAATCCTAAATTGGTAGAATTAAATCAAGATATAAATAACATTAAAAGGAATCAAGAAGATCTTGAAAATCTAGCTCCCGAGCCTGATAATCAAGAACAATTGAAACAAGAGGATCCTCTGGTCGATCCTACAATGGAAAAAAATAATAATCGAAATCCTGAAAATCCAGTTAACATGAATCAAAGAGAAGAAGAACCTGCAAGAAGAAATATGGAAGTAGTAGTAAATCAAAGAACTATTAATGATTTCAGTAGACCTTCATTAAATGTAGTAACATCATTGTAAGGGTAAAATAGGTCATGACTATTTTTACTTGTATCCCCTTTCTTGGTCAAAATAATATTTTTGTTAAAGTTGTTGTATTTTAGGTTTTAATATCTTTCATTAGATTTAGTTATGGTATATTTGGTATCACAATCTTTTATTAGATTTTGGTACATTTATTTTGGTAACTAAATCTTAGTATAAATCCTGGTCTAACCGAGATTTTTGATATGTTTCATATTTGGTAATAAAATTTCACAAGATTAGTAAGTTGTTGGTCTTTCCTTATTGCTAATCCTTTTCCTTGTAGTAGTTGGACTGTTTTGCGTGTGTGTAGTAGATCGCATAACTATAAATAAAGGAGCAAGGATACGGGCTGCTTGTAGAGCTTGTGAGAGAGAACAAAAAGCCATAAAGCTTGTTCAGAAGGAAGGAGATTCAGAAGCTGTTTCCAGTTCCGAATTACAGCAGTTTGCTTGAGGCTGTTAATGTTACAACATCGGCAGTCACATTGAAGATCTGGAAATTGTTTTGTCTTCCTTTTCAGTCTTAAGGAAGCTGATTTTGTTTCTTCCCACGTTTTGTTTAATCTGTTTATGTGGGGTTTTTGTTCTCCAAGATTCATTGTATTGTGAGAATATTTTGTGAATGATTTCACAATTATTTTTGTTAAACAATTATTATTTTTAGTGAAATCTTTGTGGCCTTGAGGCTAGGTCTATAAGTATTATCTTATAGATTGTTTTTGGTAAACTTTTGCCTTACGTTTCTTGTTTTGATTATTCTTCATTGCTATAATCTTCTTTGACCATTGTGATTCTCATTGTAGCTACAATCACACTACATTTGAAATTACTTTGGTTTCTCTTGAGAATCATAGCTATTGTGTTCTTTCAATCATGTTTAGTCTTGGCAGATGTCGTAAGGAATTTTGAACTAAAAGGCCATTATTTTAACATGATACCATCTTTTCATGGAATGCCTCACGAAGATCCTGTCAGTTTCTTAAGAGATTATGAATACATGATGAGTACTTTTCCTTTAGGAGGGTTGACTGAAGACCAAGTTAAAATGAAATATTTTCCCAGTGCATTAAAAGAGTTGGCAAAGCGATGGTTTATGAACTTAACACCTAGTAGTGTTTATACTTGGGCTCAATTATATGATTTGTTTATGAGTAAATATTATAAGCATGCATCTCTTCTTGAATACGAGGAAACAAATCATGTCATTTCAAAATGAACAGTGAAACATTCCATGAGTCTTGGGATAGATTTAAAAATCTACTCATTATGTGTCCTAATCATAATTTGGCTCAACATGTGTTAGTACTTCAATTTTATCATGGTCTTTCGCCGGGGTTTACAAACCATGGTTGATAGTGCAAGCGGGGGTTCTATTAATAGAATGACACCATAAGCACTAGAGGAATTATTTGAGATGTTAAGTATTAATTCTTAACGTAAAAGTGCTAGAGGTAAAAATAGGAGTCTATATCAAATTCAAGAAAAATCGAGATACACAAGCTCAATTTGAAAATTGGCAAATTCAAGAAGCATGTGCTTTATGTGGATTATATTCTCATGCTACTAATTTTTGTCCATCAAGTGCTATGTATGTTGAGCAGAGCTAATGTTATAAATATGTTCCCTCAAAGACCAAGGAATGATCCCTACTCAAACACATATAATCTGGTTGGAGGAATCATCTAACTTTTCTTGGGGAGGAAATAAGTCTTTACAACCTCAACAATTCCCCAACCACCTCAACCACAACAATTTCCCAATCAAAATCAATTGAGAATTGAAGAAGTTCCAAAACAAGATGGGACGAACAAAAGTCAAGCTGTTTTGATAAAATATATTCTTGAAGAAATTGAAAATTTAAAAAGCACATTGTGACTTCGGCCGAAGAGAAAAGAAGAAGGAAGTTCCCTAGTCAAACCGAGCAAGCAAAGTCAATCACCGTCTTGCGAAGCGGTAAGGTAATAGGTGAAGAGGTAAGTGATCATGTTCATTCTTCTAATGCTTTGATAGAGAGAATTGAAAAGAAGTTGAAAAGGATAATATTAGTAATGAGAATAATGAAACAATTAATCAAGAAGTAGAAGTAGAAGTTTCAAATAAGGAACAAGAAAAAGAAGTTCAAAATAAAGAAAATCAAATAGAAGTAGAAAAAGATTTAGAACGGAAGAAGAGGAACCTTATGTGGCTCCACCACCATATGTTCCTCAATTCCATTTCAAGAAGACTTATGAAAAACCGAATGGACAAACAATTTACGGAAATTTATAATATGTTATCCAAAGTGAATGTTAACCTTCCTTTGTTTAATGTTATTAAAAATATTCCAGCTTATGCAAAGTTTTTCAAAGATCTTCACTCTAAGAAACACAAGTTTGAAAACAATGAAAAAATTATTGTTTCAGAAAATGTAAGTTCAGTTTTACAACCCGAACTACCCCCTAAGTTGAAAGATCATGGTAGCTTCAATATCCAAGTTTCCTTGGGAAGCTCTAAAAAGATGAAATCCATGCTAGATCTAGGAGCAAGTATTAACTTGATGCCTTTGCGGTCTATAAACAATTAGGGTTAGGAAAACTAAAACCCACTAGTATGCAATTACAATTAGGCGTCGTTTAGTTAAATATCCTTTGGGTATAGTGGAAGACATCCTAGTTCGGGTTGATAAACTAATTATTCCGATCGACTTTGTGGTTCTAGAGATGGAAAAAAAAATATGCACAAATAATGAAGTTCCTATATTGTTAGGCAGACCATTTATGGCTAGTGCCAATACAATGATAAATGTCAAAAATGGTAAACTCACAATGTCAGTCCTAGGTGAAACTGTTGAAATCTCTGTTTTTGATGCTATGAATAGACCTAGTGACATAAATGCATGTTTTTCCATAGACGAAATCGAAAAATTATCAACTGAAACTTTAGAAAAAGATAATAAAGATGAAGACTATGAAAAAGATGTATTTATAGTTTATGATGATAGTCCTATCCCTCCCATAAAAATTGACATTGATGAGATAGAAAGAGAAATAGAAGAGGAAGAAAGACAAGAAAGATAGAAGTTAGAATCTCTTAAAAAGAAAGATAAAGAAAATATAGAGAAAGAATCAGAATCTGAAAATAGTTCTGATAAATCTGAAAAAGTAGAAGAAGTAAGCAATGAAATTAAAGATAATGAAGTAGCAATCCTAAAATCTCTTTTTGAAGAAATAGAGATAGAAGATGTTAAAGTAGAAATTAAGGAGGATGTTAAAGAAGGAAATATCGAGAAGGTTAAAATAGAAGAAACAGTTAAAGCAGAAAATTTTGAATTTATGCCATCTATAAAATCTCCTCCAGTCGAAGAATTAAATCCATTACCACCCCACCTAAAATATGCATTTTTAGGGGAAGGTAAAACTTTGCCTGTTATTATAGCAGCCGATTTAACTGAAAAGCAAGAAGCAAGTTTATTGAAAGTTTTATGGACACATAGAAAAGCTATAGGATGGTCCCTAGCTGATTTAAAAGGTATTAGTCCATCTATGTGCATGCATAAAATACACTTAGAGGAAGGTAGTAAACCTTCAAGAGAAAGGCAAAGAAGACTTAACCCACACATGGAAGAAGCCGTAAGAAAAGAAGTTCTTAAGCTTCTAGATGCGGGTATAATTTACCCAATATCAGACAGTAAATGGGCTAGTCATGTTCAAGTAGTTCCTAAAAAGTCCGGAATTACAGTTGTTAAAAATGAAAAAGATGAATTAGTCCCTACAAGAACAATAACTGGTTATAGAATGTGCATTGATTTGCGAAAACTAAATGCGGCAACTAGGAAAGACCACTTTCCTTTGCCATTTACTGACCAAATCCTTGAAAGACTAGCCGGTCACGAGTATTATTGCTTTCTTGATGGTTTTTCTGGTTACAATCAAATCCCTGTAGCACCCGAAGACCAAGAGAAAACAACTTTTACATGTCCTTTTGGTACTTTTGCTTTAAGGAGAATGCCATTTGGATTATGTAATGCACCAGCCACCTTTCAAAGATGCATGATTTCTATATTCTCATATTTAGTTGAAAGATGTGTTGAAGTTTTCATGGACGATTTTTTAGTTTTTGGAAATTCTATTGATCATTGCTTAGAAAATCTTACATCAGTTTTGAAAAGATGTTGTGAAACAAATTTAACTTTGAGTTGGGAGAAAAGTCATTTCATGGTCAAACACGGAATTGTCTTAGGGCATGTTGTGTTTAATAAATATATTGAAGTTGATAAAGCAAAAAATCAAAGTTATTTCACAACTACCTCCTCCAACTTCTGTTAAAGTTGTTAGAAGTTTTCTAGGGCATGCTGGTTTTTATCGAAGATTCATAAAAGATTTTTCCAAAATCTGTAAGCCTCTATGTAACTTGTTAGCAAAAGATACAGAGTTTGTTTTTGATAAAGAATGTTTAGATGCATTTAAATTATTGAAAGAAAAATTAACTACTACACCTATTTTATCCGGCCTGATTGGTCTCTTCCTTTTGAAATCATGTGTGATTCATCAGATTTTGCAATTGGAGTCGTGTTAGGACAAAGGGTAGATAGAAAACCTCATGTGATACACTATGCTAATAGAACTCTAAATGATGCACAATTAAATTACACAACAACAGAAAAAGAGTTTTTGGTAGTTGTGTTTGCTTTAGAAAAATTTAGATCATATTTGTTAGGATTAAAAGTGATAATATTTTCTGATCATTCTGCATTAAAATATTTATTAATTAAGAACGATGCTAAGCCTAGACTAATTAGGTGGATGCTATTGTTACAAGAATTTGACATTACAATCAAAGACAAAAAGGGAACCGAAAATGTCGTAGTGACCATTTGTCTAGGTTAGAATTTTCACCCTGCTTGAGCGTCAATTTCTTGATGACCTGGTTCCCATAAATGAAGATTTTCTGATGAGCAATTGTTAGCTATTAAAGATTCGGACCCTTGGTATCATGATTTTGTCAATTATTATGTGTCGATATCATAAATCATGATTTTGATCATTATGAAAAGAAGAAATTTTTGGTGAAACGAAAAATTATTTTTGGGAAGAGCCTCATCTATATAAAATATGTTCGAGACTCTTTAATAAGGAGATGTATTCCAGAAAAAGACCAACAAAGTATTATGGAATTTTGCCATGAATACTCTTGTGGAGGTCATTTTTGTGGAAACAAAATTGCTAGAAAAATTCTCCAATCGGTTTATATTGGCCTAACTTTTTTAGAGGCTGAAGCTGAATTATTTTATAGAACATGTGATAAGTGTAAGAACAAAGAACCGGTGGAATTGGAAAGAAAACGAAATGCCCTTGCATATCAATATGGTTGTTGAAATCTTTGATGTTTGGGGCATTGATTTCATGGGTCCTTTTCGGTGTCTAATAATTGTGAGTATATTTTGGTAGCGCTTGATTATGTGTCTAAGTGGATTGAAGCACAAGACGGCAACTAACACAACGATGGTAAAACTCGTGGTTAAATTTGTAGAAGATCTTTTGCGAGATATAGAGTACCTAAGGCCATAATAAGTGACCAAGGGACTCACTTTACCAATAAGTTATTGAATAATGTCCTTAAGAAACATGGTGTAACTCACAAGTTAGCTACACCTTATCATCCTCAAACATCCGGCCAAGTAGAGGTAAGTAAGTAATAGACAAATTAAAAAGCGTTTAGAAAAAAAGATTGTTAGGCCTAATCGTAAAGATTGGGAATCTAAACTTAAGGATGCTTTATGGGCATACTGCGACTGCTTTTAAAACCCAATAGGAATGAGTCCATATAGAATGGTATATGACAAAGCACCATTTACAGTTGAAATTGAGCATAAGGCTTATTGGGGTACGTTAAAATTAAATTTAGATTTAACTCTGGTGGAGAGGAAAGATTATTTCAATTGAATGAATTAGAAGAACACATGCTAAATTCGTATGAGAATGCCAAAACATATAAAAAAGAAGACTAAGCTTTATCATGATATGGGGTTAGCCAATAAGATGTTTAGACCGGGATTGAAAGTTTTACTTTTTAATTCTAGACTTAGGCTATTTCCTGGAAAGTTGAAATCTAAGTGGTGGTCCTTTTATAATTGTATGAATTTATCCCCATGGAGTTTGTTGATATACAAAATCCAAAGAATAATGAAATTTTAAAGGTTAATGGACACCGCTCAAGCCATACCTTGAGTCGTGTGTCGGTTGAGCGAACAATTGAATTAATTCGTTTGGCGACAATGAACCACCCAAGGATTAGGTTTGCGGTTGGAGTCGAGCCAAAGGCGTTAAACAAAAGGCGCTAAGTGCGAGGCAACCCAATATGAATTTTATTGCTTTTGTAGTTAATTTAAATATGCTATTCTCGTTAAATGTATTTTTGGACATTTAATTTCTAATTAAATATGCCAAAATTCAAGTTTGGGGGAAAAGCATCTTAATGTTGTATTTATATGTTCTAGATAAATTTTAGTTTAGAGTTTTTGTAGAGTTTTTATAATGAGGAGAGAGTGACGAAACATAACGGAATATAACGGAGGGGCTTAACTGTGTCTCTGAAAAAGGATAACACGAAACAAAAAGAACGATACGCCCACTTGCGGACGCAAGGTGTGGAAGACCTGCGACCCAAGAGTCTCGATAAATGCGGGTCTCGTGAGCGAGGTCTGTCGGGACGTGGGAATCGGCGAGAATGCAAACTGCACGACGCCCACCTTGCGGACGCGGTAAAACTTGCTTGGGGCCATGAGTAAAGACACCTTTTATAGCAAGGTGCCTTCTAAGCGTGGCGGGCCGATGGCGAGAATCATTCCGAAATTTTTACTCCCTCCTTCCAGCAGAACCACAACCGTCTCCCTCTTCCAAATCCGGCGAAATCCTTGAACTTCTTCAATTTTCGGCTCAAATCTCAAAGATCTTCTCCCTCCTTCAAACCCTTCATCTTCCACCTCTCCATCACCTTCCATTTTCACTCCATTGAAGAATTGAAGAAGCAGGCAAGGAGAAGGAATTCCATTATTGCCAATGCCAAGCTCAAAACTCCATTACATTCCATCCTTAAGGCTGCAAACTAGTAAT
>CM028382.1:3519024-3565343 GCA_013146195.2 Codonopsis lanceolata | reverse complement strand
TATAAGCCCTTTGTCACAAAATTGAGAAATACTCGGGAGATTGTGTTTCAAGCCTTCTACTAGAGAGACTTTTCCGATGGAGAGATTTCCTCGAATGATGGATCCATGAACAATTGTTCTTCCTTTAGCATTGTGTCTCAGAAGATATTTGGAGGGCCTTACGCCTCGAAATATTGAGAGAGGCATGATTCTCTGTCATGCTTGACCCGCTATCTAGATACCACACATCTTTCTTTTACGAGCTGGAATTAGCCATGAAGCACACGAGGATGTAGAGAGGTAAGAAAATCATGGTCCCCTTTTATTTTTCTTTATGGGTCCAAATGGTTAGCGATTTTTGGAACCCATACTTTGATTTTTGGAATAGGGGATCCAGGCGGGCTTCATGATGGATTTGGCGGACATTCATGGACCAAGTGGCCAAGACACTTACAAAGCGTCTGCGATGATGAAAATTGATACATGATTATCTTTGGGTCTTGGAAGGTTTTTGAACATTTTTCTTAACAGCGGCTTTTGAGTTGATCTTGTTAACGTGACTAGCAGGTTTTACGTATGAGGCTTCTTAGTTCGTATCTGACGATCTTTGCTTTCGCGAAGAATGTTTCTTTGTGAACTTTGATACCTCATGCATTTGCCTTTAAGCTTTGTCAACATCCTTTGTGGCGATAGCACCATGTATCTCTTGTTGATGAATCGATAGGTTTGAGCGGACTTTTCTAGGCCACAGCTTGGACCTGCTTTCCGCGAGTCTTTGGTGGACAGTCTGTGCCTCCTTTAGATTTATCTCCGGAGATGATTGCTTTGCTTTCAGCTTCACTGTTTTTGATAATTTGAACCTTAGGGTATTTATAAGGTAGTAGTATAACCAATTCCTTCTTTACCCTTGTTAGGTTTCGATATTGTGCGGGAATATTACTATTCAACGTAAAATGTTCATTTTCTTGTTCGAGGTTGCGCAGTATTTCGAGAGAATCCTAGCCCGATTTATCTGTTGAGGGCTTCGATCTCCAAGAATTTGATCAAAGCTAGTTGAGTTATTCCATGAGTTAATGGTTTTGCAACTCTTCTTTCTCGAGATAACTCTTTGGCATGATCAATAAGGCAAGCAACCTTTTCATTGAGAAACTTGTTCTCTTCCTTGATACTTTCTGCTTTGGATTCCATGGAGAGTTTTTACTTCGGCTTCAGCATGGATTTCTCGGTTCAGCTTCTCATGACTTTTAGCTAACTTAACATAGGCCTTTAAAATTCATTGAATTCCTCTAGCATGTCTTGAGCATCCTTGAGGATTTCTTCTTTTGAAGGCTCTTGAGAAGATTGTTCTATGTTAGCTTGAAATATTTAACATTCTTATCACGAGTCATAGGTGGGAGGTGACTCTAGAGCAACAAGACAAATGTGTGCTGCTTTCGGTGAGTCATCACTATCATCCTCGTCGAATCGGTTTCAAACCAAGTGGCTACATGGTTTCTTCTAAGTCCTCGACCGAAAGACCTCTATGTTTAGAAAATGATTTAGAAGGTCTCCTTTTATAGGCTTCATATTTAGGCTTAGGACATTTAGAAGCAAAGTGACCGGGTTTCTGCAATTGTAGCAAACTAACTCATTATTGTGTGAGTTTTCGGCCGATCTTTACGAAAGTCTGGGTTTTGCTTCTTTCTTTTTTTTAAATTTTGAGAACTTTTGAAACTTCTTACGAACATAGCAAATTGCTCGTCGGAGAGAATTTCATTCTCATTTGAAGAAAGAAGTAGATGGTTTACTTTCTTGAGCGAGGAATTTCTGGGAGATAGCGAAAAAGGAAGGAAGTTTAAAATGTTTGTCTGTTCTTGAGCTTGAAGTAATTCTTGCTCATAGGCAATTAAACTTCATACAAACTTACGAGATGCATGGAGTTTAAGTCTTTGGACTCTTTTATTGCGATGGTTTTACATGCCACAAACTTCCTAAAGAAGCTAAAAATCTCATATTTACTTCTTTAACACTATATTCTTTTCTAAAGAGTAACAACTATTTACTACCTCACAAAATCAGCCGTAGGCTTGCTTGTAGAGAGTCTCATAGGATCTTTTAAGATAGTCGGCTGGTGAATATAGTTGTACTTTACATTTGTCCCTTGTGGGTAGATCTCCTTCAAGATATTCCACCAGGCTTCCCACATTTCCTTGGCGGTTTGCATCGATGATCTGTTGATATGTGCTTGTGTCGGCATTTGGATATAATATGAATAGCCTTCTTTGTCGAGTTCAACAAGCCTCCTTTCTTCGTGCACGTCCATTCGTTCATAGATTTAGGTATCTCAGGAGGACCACTAGCTACTTGGCAAGTAGGTTGGGCTTCATTGGGATATATGGACTGTTAGAACACATTGCCACAACCGATTGTCAATAGAATTCATATATCTCATAACCTTGTCTTTCCATACTTGAAATGGCCTTCGTCCAATATTGGGCATGGAATTATTTGGTGTTTGAAGTAGGCGGCATATAGTGAGCCATAGGATCTATTCTCAAGAGGTTAATCTTGGAAAAATGATTTTCAAAGAATTAAGCTACGATACCAATTGTTGGTCCCAAAATAGGCTCAATCTAGGCTAGAAGGGGGTTGAATAGCCTAGTTATGTTTTTATAAAACTTTTCTTTTAAGAACACTTCTTAAGGATTTATGAAAGGTTTGAATAGAAGTGCTTAAGCGTGAAACAAATCAGTTATGAAATTATCAAGAGTCTTTGTTAAGAGCGTGAGAATCTGGAAACAGATTAAACACTGGCGATTAAAGTGAGAGATAAGAAGAGTTTGAAGCGCACACGAGGGAATTTGAAGTGGTTCGTACTATGAATAGTACTACATCCACTACCAAAGTGGTTAGCTTTGGATTTTAAAAGTGCACTTGTTTATCCACTAGGTTTATGATTTAGATCTCTAATGGATGGTGTACAAAATTAGTTTTTAACCAAGTGTATAAAGGTGAGAGAGACAATCAATGAATAATTGTTCTCCACACGTGCGAGAATTAAGAAAGTTTAAAGACAAAGCGAGAATGAAGGCGAGAAAGAATTTAAGATGGCGGTCTGCGGCTTGAAAGTTTGGTGAAGTGTTAGCCCTTGTCCTTTGATCTCTTGAATGCTTGAGTGATGAAGATGAAGCTTGAGAGTTTAATGCGCAAGAGTTATTTCTTCAGATCTTCAAAACTTGAATATATACCAGGAAGAGATCTATTGACCGTTGGATTAAAATCCAGAGATAATTCGGTCCAACGTTCCTTTGCATTGAATGCAATTCGGCGCTTTGGGTGAAAAAGCGACCCAGTCATCGGAGATGCGGTGTGCGAGAGAAGACATTACTAAGCGAGTAATGTTTGAGAATCACGAGCTTTGCGGCTTGGAAAGTCTTCTTAGCCAAAAGCGGGTAATGTCTTCGGATCTTGATTTCGGGATCTGATCTGAGCAGAGCAGTTGTCATCATGCGAGTTGACTTCTTGAAAAATAATCTGGTGAAGACATGATGACTAGATATTTTTTAGAAAATATCTAAATAGGTGTACACGTGTCATTGTTTCTTGATTTTGGCCAATTTTGATTTTCGGTATTTGAAGCGGACTTCAAAGTCTATTTGGTCCTTCAAAAGGCTGCTTTGTAGAAGCTTCTTTGTTGGGCGCTAAGAACTAACACTTAGAAACTATTCTAAATAAAATGATTCTAAGGCAGTTGCCACACTAATCGATGCCTTGAGACCTTTTAGCCTCTTGTACAATAGAATCGAGAAGATGACTCAACCAAATCTGATCATAGGAATCAACAAGGGTTTAGGGTTTACGGTAGAGGGTATAAGGTTTTAAGGTTTAAGGTTTAAGGGTTTAAGGTTTGGCTTAGGGTTTAGGGTTTAAGGTTTATGGTTTTAGGTTTTAGGGTTTAGGGTTTATGGTTTTTTAAGGTTTAACGTTTTGCTTAGGGATTAGGGTTAGGGTTTAAGGTTTAAGGTTTAGAGATTAGGGTTTAATGTTGAAGGTTAGAGTTTAGGATTAAGGTAACGGAAACCTTAAATCTTAAACCCTAACCCTTTATATGCCCTAACCAAACCAAACCCTAAAAGGAAAAAATAAATAAAAATGAATGAAAAACCAAAAAAACATCCAAAGCCTATAACAGTGCTTAAACAACATTTTTTGGGATTAAAACGAAGTCATCACGGGTTACACCCTAAACCCTAAACCCTAATCTCTAAAACCTTAAATCTTAAACCTAAACCTAACCTAACTCTTATTCCTAACCTTAAACCTTATACCTTAAACACGAACCTTAATCCTAAAGCCTTAAACCCTAACTCTAGCCCTATCCCCAATCCCTAAGCCTAACCATAAACATTAAACCAAAAACAATTGTCTCATTTAAATCCTAACCCTTATCCCTAAACCTAATTCGAAACCTTAAACCCTAACCTCGAGTTTCTAACCTTAAACCATAATCCTAAAACCGTAAACATTACACACTAACCCTAATCGCTAAACCATAAACCATAACTCTAATGCTAACCCTAATCGATAAGCCTAACCTTAATCCCTACGAACGAGAAACAAAAAAAATTATTTATGAATGAAAGAAACATGAAATGAACACGATAATCTCCATAAGCTTGAAGCATCAACTATTTTGAATCCAAAAAAAATATAAAAAAATATTTTGTTCGTAAAACTGATACCAGTTTTATGAACAAAATATTTGTTTATTTATTTTTATTTTTTTAGTATTTTTTTGGATTCAAAATAGTTGATGCTTCATCCTTATGGAGATTATCATGTTCATTTATGTTTTCCAAAATATTTTTTTGTTTCTCATTCAAGGATTAAGGTTAGGCTTAGGGATAGGGAGGATAAGACCATTTTCTAAGTTAAGGTTTAAGGTTAGGCTTAGAGATTAGGGTTAGTATTAGAGTTAGGGTTTAAGGTTTAGTGATTTGGGATAGTGCATAATGTTTAAGGTTTTAGGGTTAAGGTTTAAGGTTAGAGACTCAAGGTTAGGGTTTAAGGTTTCGAATTAGGTTTAGGGATAAGGGTTAGGGTTTAGGTGATACAATTGTTTTTGGTTTAAGGTTTATAGTTAGGCTTAGGGCTTGGCGACAGGCTTAGAGTTAGGGTTTAAGGTTTAAGGTTTAAGGTTTTAGGGTTTAAGCTTTGGCTTAGGGATTAGGTTTAGGGTTTATGGTAAAGGGTTTAAGGTTTAAGGGTTTAAGGTTTGGCTTAGGGTTTAGGGTTTAAGGTTTATGGTTTTAGGTTTTAGGGTTTAGGGTTTATGGTTTTAGGGTTTATGGTTTTAAGGTTTAACGTTTGGCTTAGGGATTAGGGTTAGGGTTTAAGGTTTAAGGTTTAGAGATTAGGGTTTAATGTTGAAGGTTAGAGTTTAGGCTTAAGGTACGGAAGCCTTAAATCTTAAACCTAACCCTATATGCCCTAACCAAACCAAACCCTAAAAGGAAAAAATAAATAAAAATGAATGAAAAACCCAAAAACTTCCAAAGCCCGTAACAATGCTTAAACAACATTTTTTGGGATTAAAACGAAGTCATCACGGGTTACACCCTTAACCCTAAACCCTAAACCCTAATCTCTAAAACCTTAAATCTTAAACCCTAAACCCTAAACCCTAACCCTAACTCTTATTCCCTAACCTTAAACCTTATACCTTAAACCTGAACCTTAATCCTAAAGCCTTAAACCCTAACTCTAGCCCTATCCCCAATCCCTAAGCCTAACCATAAACCTTAAACCAAAAACAATTGTCTCACTTAAACCCTAACCCTTATCCCTAAACCTAATTCGAAACCTTAAGCCCTAACCTCGAGTTTCTAACCTTAAACCATAATCCTAAAACCTTAAACATTACACACTAACCCTAATCGCTAAACCATAAACCATAACTCTAATGCTAACCCTAATCGATAAGCCTAACCTTAATCCCTATGAACGAGAAACAAAAAAATTATTTATGAATGAAAGAAACATGAAATGAACACGATAATCTCCATAAGGTTGAAGCATCAACTATTTTGAATCCAAAACAAATATTAAAAATTATAAAAATATTATAAAAATATTTTGTTCATAAAACTGGTACCAATTTAATGAACAAAATATTTGTTTATTTATTTTTATTTTTTTAATATTTTTTTGGATTCAAAATAGTTTATGCTTCATCCTTATGGAGATTATCATGTTCATTTCGACCCATGTTTTTCCAAAAATATTTTTTTTATTTCTCATTCATAGGGATTAAAGATTAGGGAGGGAGGATAAGACCATTTTCTAAGTTAAGGTTTAAGGTTAGGCTTAGGGATTAGGGTTAGTATTAGAGTTAGGGTTTAAGGTTTAGTGATTTGGGATAGTGCATAATGTTTAAGGTTTTAGGGTTAAGGTTTAAGGTTAGAGACTCAAGGTTAGGGTTTAAGGTTTCGAATTAGGTTTAGGGATAAGGGTTAGGGTTTAGGTGATACAATTGTTTTTGGTTTAAGGTTTATAGTTAGGCTTAGGGCTTGGCGACAGGCTTAGAGTTGGGTTTAAGGTTTAAGGTTTAAGGTTTTAGGGTTTAAGATTTGGCTTAGGGATTAGGTTTAGGGTTTAGCGTTTACGGTAAAGGGTATAAGGTTTTAAGGTTTAAGGTTTAAGGTTTGGCTTAGGGTTTAGGGTTTAAGGTTTATGGTTTTAGGTTTTAGGGTTTAGGGTTTATGGTTTTAAGGTTTAACGTTTGGCTTAGGGATTAGGGTTAGGGTTTAAGGTTTAAGGTTTAGAGATTAGGGTTTAATGTTGAAGGTTAGAGTTTAGGCTTAAGGTAACGGAAACCTTAAATCTTAAACCCTAACCCTTTATATGCCTAACCAAACCAAACCTAAAAGGAAAAAATAAATAAAAATGAATGAAAAACCTAAAACTTCCAAAAAGCCCGTAAGTGGTTAAACAACATTTTTGGGATTAAAACGAAGTCATCACGGGTTACACCCTAAACCCTAAACCCTAAACCCTAATCTCTAAAACCTTAAATCTTAAACCCTAAACCCTAAACCCCTTAACCTAACTCTTATTCCCTAATCTTAAACCTTATACCTTAAACCTGAACCTTAATCCTAAAGCCTTAAACCCTAACTCTAGCCCTATCCCCAATCCCTAAGCCTAACCATAAACCTTAAACCAAAAACAATTGTCTCACTTAAACCCTAACCCTTATCCCTAAACCTAATTCGAAACCTTAAACCCTAACCTCGAGTTTCTAACCTTAAACCATAATCCTAAAACCTTAAACATTACACACTAACCCTAATCGCTAAACCATAAACCATAACTCTAATGCTAACCCTAATCGATAAGCCTAACCTTAATCCCTATGAACGAGAAACAAAAAAAATTATTTATGAATGAAAGAAACATGAAATGAACACGATAATCTCCATAAGGTTGAAGCATCAACTATTTTGAATCCAAAACAAATATAAAAAAATTATAAAAAATTAAAAAAATATTTTGTTCATAAAACTGGTACCAGTTTAATGAACAAAATATTTGTTTATTTATTTTTATTTTTTAAATATTTTTTTGGATTCAAAATAGTTTATGCTTCATCCTTATGGAAATTATCATGTTCATTTTATGTTTTTTCCCTTCAAAAATATTTTTTTTTTTTTTCTCATTCATAGGGATTAAGGTTAGGCAAGAGATAGGGAGATAAGATAAGACATTTTCTAAGTTAAGGTTTAAGGTTAGGCTTAGGGATTAGGGTTAGTATTAGAGTTAGGGTTTAAGGTTTAGTGATTTGGGATAGTGCATAATGTTTAAGGTTTTAGGGTTAAGGTTTAAGGTTAGAGACTCAAGGTTAGGGTTTAAGGTTTCGAATTAGGTTTAGGGATAAGGGTTAGGGTTTAGGTGATACAATTGTTTTTGGTTTAAGGTTTATAGTTAGGCTTAGGGCTTGGCGACAGGCTTAGAGTTAGGGTTTAAGGTTTAAGGTTTAAGGTTTTAGGGTTTAAGCTTTGGCTTAGGGATTAGGTTTAGGGTTTAGGGTTTAGGGTAAAGGGTATAAGGTTTTAAGGTTTAAGGGTTTAAGGTTTGGCTTAGGGTTTAGGGTTTAAGGTTTATTGTTTTAGGTTTTAGGGTTTAAGGTTTATGGTTTTATGGTTTAACGTTTGGTTTAGGGATTAGGGTTAGGGTTTAAGGTTTAAGGTTTAGAGATTAGGGTTTAATGTTGAAGGTTAGAGTTTAGGCTTAAGGTAACGGAAGCCTTAAATCTTAAACCTAACCCTATGCCTAACCAAACCAAACCCTAAAAGGAAAAAATAAATAAAAATGAATGAAAAACCCAAAAACTTCCAAAGCCCGTAACAGTGATTGCTTAAACAACATTTTTGGGATTAAAACGAAGTCATCACGGGTTACACCTAAACCTAAACCTAAACCCTAAACTAATAACTCTAAAACCTTAAATCTTAAACCTAAAGCCCTAAACCCTAACTCTTATTCCTAACCTTAAACCTTATACCTTAAACTGAACATAATCCTAAAGCCTTAAACCCTAACTCTAGCCCTATTCCCAATCCCTAAGCCTAACCATAAACCTTAAACCAAAAACAATTGTCTCACTTAAACCCTAACCCTTATCCCTAAACCTAATTCGAAACCTTAAGCCCTAACCTCGAGTTTCTAACCTTAAACCATAATCCTAAAACCGTAAACATTACACACTAACCCTAATCGCTAAACCATAAACCATAACTCTAATGCTAACCCTAATCGATAAGCCTAACCTTAATCCCTACGAACGAGAAACAAAAAAATTTATTTATGAATGAAAGAAACATGAAATGAACACGATAATCTCCATAAGGTTGAAGCATCAACTATTTTGAATCTAAAAAAATAAAAAAATATTAAAAATTAAAAAAATATTTTGTTCATAAAGCAGTGCAATTGCCCGGTTTGAATGAACAAAATATTTGTTTATTATTTTATTTTTATATTTTTGGATTCAAAATAGTTGATGCTCATCTGGAGATTATCATGTTCATATGTTCCCTTCAAAAATATTTTTTTTTTGTTTCTCATAAAGGATTAAGGTTAAACTTAGGGATAGGGAGGATAAGACCATTTTCTAAGTTAAGGTTTAAGGTTAGGCTTAGGGATTAGGGTTAGTATTAGAGTTAGGGTTTAAGGTTTAGTGATTTGGGATAGTGCATAATGTTTAAGGTTTTAGGGTTAAGGTTTAAGGTTAGAGACTCAAGGTTAGGGTTTAAGGTTTCGAATTAGGTTTAGGGATAAGGGTTAGGGTTTAGGTGATACAATTGTTTTTGGTTTAATGTTTATAGTTAGGCTTAGGAGCTGACGGGCTTAGAGTTAGGGTTTAAGGTTTAAGGTTTAAGGTTTTAGGGTTCTTTGGCTTAGGGATTAGGTTTAGGGTTTAGGGTTTAGGGTTCGGTAAAGGTGGTTTAAGGTTTGGCTTAGGTTTAGGGTTTAAGGTTTATGGTTTTTAGGTTTAGGGTTTAGGGTTTATGGTTTTAGGGTTTATGGTTTTAGGTTTAACGTTTGGCTTAGGGATTAGGGTTAGGGTTTAAGGTTTAAGGTTTAGAGATTAGGGTTTAATGTTGAAGGTTAGAGTTTAGGCTTAAGGTAACAGCCTTAAATCTTAAACCCTAACCCTTTATATGCCTAACCAAACCAAACCCTAAAAGGAAAAATAAATAAAAATGAATGAAAAACCCAAAAAACCAAAGCAATATGATTGCTTAAACAACATTTTTGGGATTAAAGCGAAGTCATCAATGGTTACACCCCAAACCACAAACCACAAACCCCTAATCTCTAAAACCTTAAATCTTAAACTTTAAAACTAAACCTAACCTAACTCTTATTCCTAACCTTAAACCTTATACCTTTGCGTGAACCTTAATCCTAAAGCCTTAAACCACAACTCTAGCCATCCCAATCTAAGCCTAACCATAAACCTTAAACAAAAAACAATTGTCTCACTTAAACCACAACACTTATCCACTAAACCTAATTTGAAACCTTAAACCACAACCTCGAGTTTCTAACCTTAAACCATAATCCTAAAACTTAAACATTATACACTAACCCTAATCGCTAAACCATAAACCATAACTCAATACTAACCTAATCGATAAGCCTAACCTTAATCACATGAACAGAGAAACGAAAAAAAAATTATTTATGAATGAAAGAAACATTAAATGAACACGATAATCTCCATAAGGATGAAGCATCAACTATTTTGAATAAAAAAAATAAAAAAATAAAAAATAATAAAAAAAATATTTTGTTCATAAAAGCACAGGTACGGTTTGTTATAACAAAATAGAGGTTTAACATCGTAGGATTTCAATTCACTAACATCTTATTGAACCTAAAATGACTCCATTGATCTTAATATCGCATTTCATTAAATACACATTTCATAAATCCCAAAACTAACACATCATTCAAGTTTATAATAATTCTCCCAAAAATAATCGGGCTTGTTTCCCAAGCCTAAAAATCAAGAACTCATCATAATCATAGTCAATCAAAACCCAAATGTCGTAGGACTTCAACCGAGTTCATTAACACATTATTGAACTTATTAAGACTCCGTTGAGTCTAAATGCTAAGTTTCATCATTTCGCACTTCATCAATTTCAATATTTATACCCACTTTATTTAACAACAATTTCCCCAATAATTAGGGCTTGATTCTCAAGCCTAAAATTCCTAACAAACCCAAATAACATATGGACATGATTTCTAGCATGCTCATAAGCCTAGAAACACAAGATGAAGAGTAATCATATACTTCAACAATCATAGAAACCACTCTACAAATGCTCTTAACAAGTTTATACTTCCAAAATCCCCAAATTAACACATACAAAGCATATCAAGTGTTCATTGCCCACAAATAGCATATAAGTTGTTTTCCTTAGGGCCAATGAACCAAAATCAAAAGGAAGTAACTTACCTAGCTTGAGTGAAAACTCAAGAGGCATAAATCCGATCGGTGAACTTGTTCTACTCGTTGAGGGCTTCAAGATTCAAGTTTGAAGGCAGGACGGATGGATGGATCTTGGATCGAGAAGAAGCTAGGGCTTGAAATCTCCCATGGAGACTCTCTCTCTCTAATACGTATTGTGGAGGAGGAAAAATGAAGATATTTCGAAATTGCAAAGGGGTTTGGGTATTTATACCCCGTAATGAGAGGAGGGCACGATAGGGAATTCCTTGGTACAATTAGTAGAGATTAGGATTAATCAATCACTAATCTAACCTTAATTAACTTCCAACTAATGTTAGGACATGATTTGGGTTAAGTATGGGTGGTTAGGAAGGGTTTAGAGGGGTTTAATGAGGGTAGGATAGGTATAATCGTCCAAACACAAAACATGGGAAAAATCCGTAAGTGTGTTCGATGTTGAGGCGGGCGCCTCCACTCGTGCGGGCGCTGGGCTCTGTCCAGCACATTTTCATTTTGCAAAGCTCTCGGTACTTGAGGCGGGCGCCTCACTATGGCAGGCGGGTGCACAGGCCTCTGAACCTCAAAACTTGGTCTAAACATGTCCTAAATGGTCCCAAACTTATGGGCAACCATTCTAAGGTCTAACCCAACTCAAAACAAGTCGAAACACACTCGAAGAACTCCAGAGACAACTCGGGCGAAGCGGGAAGGGGGTGCGACAACGTGCAACCGGAACGACGAACGAACTCGAAATCGAACGAGCAATGAAGGGAGACTTTTAAGGCAAGTCTAAGGGCTAATGAAGAAGCTTAAATACTTCTAGAGAGTTGAACAACAAATAGGGAAATAAGAGTCCCAAACGAGAGACGATTACGCGACTCGATTCCCGAACTACGCGATAGAGACGAGCACTATCTCCAAAGCTTCCAAATCGTCGATAGACTTAAGGAACACCTCCAACTTGAAGTCTAACACATCTAAACATGTTAATAAACCATCTTATAGAGGTCTAGGACCCAAACTGAGCTCACGAACAGAAAACGCAAGCAAACCCTCAATCGCGTCGCATTCCGACTATCGTCGAGTCACGACTTGTGACTTTAGCAAGTCAACAACTATATGGCATCTCTTAATAATGTTTTGATCTTAATATGGTCTCTCAACATATCTAGACCCTTTCGCAAACCAAACATACAGTCGACAAAGGAAGAAGTGCAAGTGTAGCACGCAAACCGAGCTAACGAAGGAGCGGGGTGTCACACCCTCTCCACCTTAAAAAGAATTCGTCCCGAATTCTAAATCATGATACAAACCACAATACATCGAGTTCCAAACCATCAACCTAGACTCGAATCTCTGAGTCTACCACCACAATATACACGAGGGTTAAACTCTAATAATCCAAATTCGAAAGTCTACGAACTCTCGATAGACACAACAACATCAACACTTACGATTGAAAATAACATGACTCATACTTGAGTCGCAAATACACACAAGAACACATTATGTGACGACCCGACCCGGACCCCAATGCGAGATCCCGAGTCGCGCCGTCCAAATAGACAAAATACACAAGCATGCACAAGTAGGATTATAAAATTCATGTGGCGCAACATCGCATACGAACGACAACTCGGCTACACTTGGCCGGAAAAACAACCTAAATTAAACAAGTCTTCGGCGTTACAGCCGGAACCCAACAACTACTCCTACAATATTAACACATGCTTATAAAACCTCAACGGCCACAACCTGCCGGAGACAATAACAACAATAATAATTAAACGAGCTTTAGCGGAAGAAACTGAAGCGAACCATACACATATAAACAGGCTCGACATATAAGTCGGCATACCAAAAGATTACAAGTGTCAAATAGTTAAGTTACAACAACATCAAAACCCCAAGCCAAGTCTACATGACTTGCTTCCCAACGTCCTTTCCAAAATAAAAGGCTAATCGACAAAGTTCAAAAGATCAACCTTGAGGTTACAAACAACCAAACGAGAATAAAGCGAGTCTATCCCGGACCGTCTCCTCGGCTCGGATCTAAGGAAACAAAACAAACAAATAGGGTAAGTCGAAAGACTTAGTAAGTTACTACAATGCATGTTCATGTTATAGCATGACATTCATCTCAATTATGGAACATGATCATCATATAGCACTTAACACAATAACCACATAAGTGCGGGAAAGTAAATCATACAAGTAGGATATGATATAGTCACGGCCGCTTCGTAGCTCCTGCAATAAAACTTTATCATACTTTATCGTGCAACATCGATGCTCTGTGAATGCATCAACTTTTATCAAGTACCACTCGATCTAGATAGCAAGCCAATGCGACACTTATTGATACGGCAAAGGGGCTACTTCCCCATTGCGGCCAACAATGGAGGTGTGTGTGAGGTCAGTGCGGCGATCCATAGCGAGCACGAATCCCATAATTCGTGAAGGCGTGCATCGTCCCACCACGACTTAATAAACAAACCAAATAATGCCGGTGGACTCAATGTGATGCACAAGTAGATATTTACTTGACTAAACCAATCAAGGACCGAATTCGACAAGAGCGAACTCGACCAACCAAGTAGGGTATTAATCTCTACCATAAAACATGTCAAGGCAAATAATTTGCACAAAACCAACCTTTCATAACAACTTGTTATAAACAATCAAACCAAGCTCATACTTGAGTAAACCAAATCAAACGGTGTCCAAACTTCGTAGGGATTGAAGCTAGAGTTCAACACGTTCAAATATTCCTAGAGTCGACTCCGATGAGTCTTTGCTCTAAATTCCCAATTTTGGAGAAATTGAAGCTATGTGCTTCATAACCCAACCTAGGTCATTTCTAGGTTCAACAAGGTTGTAAACTCACCAAGGCATCCTAATATGATCCATGTTCATCATAGAGTCCAAAATTTAGGATAGAACACATAACACTTTCACAACATTTCAAGAAGGCATAAACTAGGGCATTCACATATATCAATACTTCCACCACAAATATAATACATGGCTTTAACATGTTCAAGACCTTAAATAGACAAGATGGAAGAGTATTATAAACATTCATAGGTAAGAAATTATCCTAATCATGCTCCTAGCAAGCTCACAATTTCAAAATACAAGAAGATAGCATAGGATGCATAAAAGTGTCCTCATTGACCTCAATCACCATAGGCTTTGTTTCCTTAGGATCAATGAGAACTAAAAGAAGAAGAAGAAGAAGAAGGTAACTTACTTGTTCTACACCAAAGAAAGCAAAAGAAGAAACCAATCGGATGGAAATGCTCTACTCTTTGAGCTCTACAACTTTAATGAAAGTAGCTTGGGCAAATGAGGAATGGATGAGGGAAGATGGAGATGAGAACCTCAAGAAACCATGGAAGAGTCTTGGAGAAGATGAAATCTCGTTTTTGGAGAGTGAGGGTGAGAAATGAGAGTCAAAAATCTGAAATGTGGCTTATATTAGTCTAAAATTTGAGTGGGACAAGTGTCAACAACTTGTGGTCCCTTTTCTAATTTGATTTGGTGGCTTAATGACCCACTAATGAACTCTTAATCCATCATTAAAATTAGTTAGGGAGGTTAGGACTTAAGTGGGAAGGGTTAGGGAGGTTTAGGATAGGTTTAGATAGGGGTTTAAGGAGTACAAGTCGTCCAATTCCAAAACAGGGGAAAAAAATCCCGTAGTGTATCAGGGCTTGAGGCGGGCGCCTCAAGCATGCCCAGGCGGGCGCCTCATGTACTGAGGCTGATTCCAAGTTCAGACCACTTTGCAATTGCTCCCAGCATCTGAGGCGGGTGCCTCACAAGGTGCGAGGCGGGCGCCTCGGCCACTGAACCTCCAAAACTTGATTTAAACTTGTCCTAAATGGTCCCAAACTTATGGGCAACCATTCTAAGGTCTAACCCTACTCAAAACAAGTCGGAAACGCACCCGAACAACCCCCGGAACAAGATAGAACAAGGCTCGAATCACGCGACGAATGGTCAACGAATCAAACTACAATCAAACACCAATCAAACTAGGATAACTTGGACATGAAAAAGGTTTGTTTCCACATGGTTAAGACCTGAATACAAAGCCAAGAACTCAATGAACACTTCGTACGACGGAAAAGAAGCAAATACGAGCAACGAGGGGAATCGCTATGGCCAAATTCAACGCGATCAAACCGGCGATTCAACAAACAAGTTTATATGATTCTAAACATGTTATGGACTTCTAGAATGACTTATGAATGATTCTAAAACATTTATATGATAAGTAAACATGCTCACAATCAACCAAGAAAATATGAAGACAAGCATACAATGCACATGCAAGAATACGGGGCGTTACACATTACGCCAATCATGTAGACAAAATCCCAAACTTCAACATAAGAACACATTCAACTACCGAAACTATTTGTTTCGGGGCACATCATGAAATTCAAGCACAAGAGATTCTAAGTTACAAGAATTAATAATTGCTTATGGAGCAATTTACAAACAAATCAAAGATAAGCAAATCGGTATTTCAAACCATGTAAATCATACTCGCGATTTTCCTATCGCGTGTAACAACACATAAGAGCACATTAATGAAATGTTTTGAAAATTCATTCCATTTCTGTCCATTCCATTTGGTAACGGATATAGTCAATTTCTAACTTAATTCTTACCGATCCTAGTCCAACGACGAATGCCTTTTGGTCACCAATTCAGGGTACCTACTGAATTAGCTTCAAAAGTTTCCGTCGTAAGGATGCGAAGGTTCATGAGTAAAAAGTTTAAGCATCCTTGAAACAGTCCCCTATACTAATGAAATGAATGAACATGATATTATGAGATGAGAATTTAATATACTACTATGTAAATGCATCAAGTAGGTGTTTCCTACCACTAATGCACGTAACTGAATAAAAATTCAGACCAAGTAACAAGGTCTATTACCTTGGCAAACAACAATTATAGCTATCACAAAACTCGTGTACCTAGTACACTCAACCAAGATAATTTCCTAGTAATCACAATGAATCATAACGTCTACCGACACTCATAACATCTATACTTCGCAAGACTATCATTTCTTAAGCTCTAGACCAAGTCTACAACCAATGCATACACTAAGCATCCTAACACGACGTTAACGTGTCAATACTCGCGGTGAAGCGTTAATCTCTCCCGTGTAATCATGATTATCCTCTAAATCGTAACCTTCAACCTTCTCACAAGTCGAATGTATATCCTACTCGCATAGTAACCCTAACAATAATGTAATATCATATTATTCATTACATAAAACATATCTTTACAGAATATACAAACATCATACCAAACCGATAAGTATCAATATACAATCCATACTTCATATATATACATACTATGGCCTTTATACGTAATCCCAAAAAACCACAACTCTACATATAACATAGTCTTATATATATAGACTAAACAAGAATCCATACACCACGTGCGATTACCTACCGGTAATCCACAAAACAAACCATATCATATATCGATCTCACATTGGGGTATTATTCCCGATCGAGCAAACAACCAATATTACACAATACACCATATAATGTATGTATGAATGCACATGAGCTACCGACTAAAACGTGTACTCATAATAACGGTAATAGTAACAACGGTATAATTTACGTATATATATACAAGAATATACCTTCCTATTTCGGATAGGCCTCAAAACCCCGCAATGGCCAACCGCCACGCGCGCACGACCTCAAACTCTAGGCCGTCCACCACTGTCTCTCTTGGAGCCACTAGATTGTTGACTAGTACTCCCAGACTGATTAACTCTCATCTTCGGGCAATCCTTACGAACATGATCACCACCACAAGCGAAACACTTTCTTGATTTACCCCAACATCTGTTCTCGGCGTGTCCTGTCCTCATACAAAAATTACATATTAACTCGCCGCCTCGTCGTCTCCGACTAGAGGTAGGAACGTCACTCCGTCTACCAGTACGTGTGATTTCTTGATTAACTTTCTGAGGTGCTGCCTGCCCTCTATTACCTTCATTGCCCCTAATAGTACTCGAGGCTCTCTTTTGAGCATACTCCTCGATGTCCAACTCCATCGCATACGCACGATCCACAGCGACTCGGTAATCCGTAAGTTGTAACGGAACGAGCTGCCTACGATATTTCATCTTTAGGCCCTTCACAAACCGCTGGGTCTTCCTAGCCTCATCAGGTACTAAGTAACCACAATAGCGAGCCAACTCTGTGAACTTCGCTGAATACTGAGCCACCGTCATAGCTCCTTGTTCTAATACCATGAATTCCGCTTCTCTTCTTTCCCGAACTACTGCCGGAATAAACTGCGCCATAAACTCCATCGTGAAGTTTTCCCACACTTGAGGCACTCCATGGTGACTCCAACTATCTCGTAACACATGCCACCAATGGTCAGCCACACCAGTCAATTTAAACACTGCTAGGGTCACCATCTCTTCTGACGTACAACCCATAGCTGCAAAGATCTTCTCCATGCTTTCTATCCAAAGTTCTCCTTTAGAAGCATCGGGTCCTCCATCGAAGCTCTCAGGTTTCAACTTCAAGAATCTCGCAAGAATGATAGAATCGTCTTCCATTCCAAACATCTGTTGAGGAGTCACACGCGGATCCATAACATTCTCCCCTCTCTCGTTGCCACGAGTTGTACCCGAACGGGGTCTACTAGAACTAGCTCCACGCCAAGTTCCTGACATAATACGCCTACAAAGAACACTCAGCGTTAATAACTCAACAATAAACTCAACCCAAACTAGGCCAAGGAACCTATCCTGGCGAAATGGCTAACCTATAGCTCTGATACCAACTGTGACAGCCCGACCCGGACTCCAATGCGGAATCCCAAGGTCGTGCCACCAAGACAAGCTAAAGACGGACAAGCACCTGCTAAGCATAATGGTACGAGTCCAAAAGATGAGCCATCAAGCTCGAACAGGAATGTAAAGCCATAACGGCGATACGGAATAATAAAAACTAAAATCTGCGGAAGCAAATTATAAGTGGAACCCAAGCCTTTAATCCTAAACAAAGGAACGCAAGGCTGAGAGACGACTATCTCTCGACAAATCTACGACGCACGTGACGCGACAATGCACACGGGCAACAAATCATCGGCAAACCTAAGGCCGGCGAATCAACAGAATACCAACCTGATAAACAACCCCTCAACGGCTACAACATGCCGGAGGGACAAATCAACTAAACGAATAAGATATTTAAATTCTAACAACTAAAACTAAGTCTCACGACTAACGTCGTCGGAGATGACAATACCAACAATACTAGAATGAGTGAGCTAAAGCATGCTCGGAATAATAAAAGGGAACAACTCATAAGAGATACATCAGCTCGACCCAACAAGTCGGCTCCCAAAATAATACGATAACAAAATACTAATATAATCTACCCAAGTAAAGTCTACATAACTTTACATTCGTGTCTCACAAATACATAATAACAACAATAATAATAAATCCAAGCTATTGCCCGGAAGACCACCTGCTATCCAACAAGCACCGCTGCACAACGCACTAACGAGCTTACTGCAAAAACTAAGGAAAACAAACACACGAAATGAGTCATAATGACCCAGTAAGTTACTAAATGCAAATGTATGGCATAGCATGACGTGGCATGGCATAATGCACAAGCATGTATAAAATCATGGTATCTTAATAGCATACCAATAATAAACTTGTATTAAGTCATCATGTAACATAAACTTCATAAACCACATAGCACGTTATCTTTCATATAAGTGCTTATACATAAGCCCGTAAAACCAAGACCTGGGCCTAGCCCTTCAATATTCAAACCATGGGTCCAACCCACAAATGATCATAATCTGGGTTTCAATCCTCAAATGATCACAACTCATCAGTTTTCGTAATGAGTACCTCGTTACTGTGACGACCCGACCCGGACCCCGATATGGAATCACAAGTCAAGTCGTCCAAATATGACAACAATACATGCAAAGACTCAATTATAGAAAACGACGTGACGCAACATTTCAGATGAAGCGCGACTCGGCACCAAAAGGCCGGAAATTTTTAAAACTTTTTAAACCTGATATAACAATTAAAAAAAACAAGTATATCAATTCATCGGCGACTTTACTACCGGAACCCAACACTACGCAGTTCATGCAAATATACCTCAACGGCTACAACACGCCGGGGAAACAACATAAATAAATAAGAGCTAAAGTAATGCCCAGTGGAAGATTTAAAACAGATGAACCGTACTACAGCTATACAAGGCTCGGTGTACATGCGCCGGCACTCAAAAATAGGATACATGAACTACAAGTATAGTCATAAATCCAAATACACAAAGTTCCCAAGCAAAGTCTAAATGACTTGCTAAACCCAACGTCCTTACAAAAGAGAACAAAATAAAGACATCTATAAACCACAACCTCGTCGCGTGCGATCACGGACAAGCGAGAATCTGCTACACCTCAACGGCGGTACTGAACGGCTCGGATCTAAAGCGAAAAGGGAGGGGTAAGTCATAAAGACTTTGTGAGTTAACAATTATGCATGTCATGGCATTATGCAACATACATAGCAAGATATCATCTTTAATATCAAGTCACTCAAAGTATTCATTTAATAAACACTTAAATCACATATCCATGGTAGCACGTTGTTTCACATAAGTGCTAAAAAGTAAATCACATATAAGGAGGATATGTTATGGAACCGGTGCCGCTACGTAGCTCCTGCAATACATAGCGTTAACATTCGTGCCAATGATACCCGTGATGAGTGTATCAAAGTACCGAGCTCTCTACTCGGTTACCAAGCTCTCTACTTGGTAATTAGACTTGCCGATGTGCTCTCTACTTGGTAATTAGACTTGCCGATGTGCTCTCTTGGTTACAGCAAAGGGGCTACTTCCCCACTGTGGCCAACAGTGGAGGCGTGTGTGATAAAAACCCGGTATAACAACCCATCACTATCACGAGTCCCATAACTCGTGACGGCGATGCATTGTCACACCAACGACTCAACCAAATATGCCAGCTGGACTCATGCAATGCCAAGTAGATGTTTACTCGTCATGTAATCTCAAATAAGGAATAAGTTCGACAAGAGCGAACTTATTCAACAAGTAGTTGTTTACTCATTTAAGGAATCACACAAGAATTCGACAAGAGCGAATTCAACATGGCAAATAGATACATTATTCTACAACATGCTCTCAATCATGCATTTACTTCACACGATCACATAAACCGCATAAGAACTCAATCGAGTCTTAAAAGCACACAAACATCAAGGCATAAGCATCAATCCATCTCAAAGTATCGTAAGCTAATTCATTAGTCTAACGAACTACATTCGTCGTAGGGATTGATTGTGGAGTCGTTATTGTTCATAACTCCCTAATTTCAACTCCGGTGAGTTTTACTACATTTCAACCAAGAAGAGTATTGATACTATATGTATCACATTGCCCTTTTCTAAGTTCTCCGTTCATTTAGAACTTCATAACTAGAACTTGATAACTAAGCCGTTCATGTTCTTAAACTAGCCTTAAACACAATCTCGAGTTTCAAACCCTAGTTTCGGCGATTTTGTTAAACCTTGAATTGAACCGAATTCTTTCACAAGAGTTATTCCCAAGCTTAATACAAACAACATTCATGCTTTAATAAATGTCAAAATCATAACTTCATAGAGATTTCATAAAATCATACTCACATTTTATATGTTGAATTGGAAGTTTTGTCTTCACAAAAGGTGTTCATAATCAACCTAGAACAACTATAATGAAGGGGTCATGCTATTTTATTGAACATGAAAATTCTGGGAATTGTCACTCACCTTAGTCCTATGATTAATGGATGAAAGGTTGATTAAAGAGAGGATTGTTGTAGAGAAGATCGAGAGCTTCGATTTGGCGGTCTCGGTTCGACGATCGGACCACGGATCTCAGGAAATGGTCCTTCAAAGTTTGTGTGACCTCCATGGACGAATTTGAGCTCAAGTCTCTGAAGTTCTCTGGTTTGTTTTGATCACAAATGGCTGAAGGCTGAATTTGTGACTTATATACTTCCTCAAGACCCCCAATCCAAGTGATGGTGATTATCTTGGCTTCTAATTGGCCAAGGAATGTGAGCCATTGATAAGGAATGATCAAAGGGTTCAAAAGGGTTGTTGAAGAGTCAACAAAGGAGGGCTTTGAGTCACAATGGACGTCCAAGGGCAAGGGTGCAAGGGTCATTAACCAAAACACTCAAAAAATCTCTCAAAGCTGAAAACTGTCCAATTTCCAGATTATTGTTACTGGACAGTCGATCTTGTAAAATCGACCATAAATAGCTCACACCTCCAAATGAGATGATTATTGATTCTTATGAAACTAGACTCTTTAAACTATAGTTTAGCCTTTTAAATTACTCAATTTGGACTTATATTCATCAAAATATGGCTACTACAAGATCAAGTACAAAGCTGATTTCCTGAAAACAGAATTCTGGCACAGCCGTAAGTCAAGACGTAAATGAGGTACTTATACACCTTGGAAAAATACCATATTTTACAGAGAGTATCCTAACATATGTAGGTAAAACATACTAAATTTTTAGAAAATTCTCTTTAGTAGATTGGTACCAGAATTTTCCCGAAGTTCGCCCAAAAACCGGACTGAATCTGAGAAGTAATAAGTTGGTCATCTTATTTCCAAATGCAACAAGTCTATGAATGAAATGAAGTCTCTAACATGTCAAGACCTATTATAAACATGTTATAATGATGACAAACAGAAATGGGGTTTGGGTTCTCACATCCTCCCCCACTTAAAGGAATTTAGTCCCTAAATTCATACCAGAAATCTCGAACAAGTAAGGGTATTTCTCCCTCATCTCAAGCTCAGTCTCCCATGTGGCTTCCTCAATATCATGATTCTTCCACAAGACCTTCACTAAAGGAATCCGCTTGGTCCTCAAGACTTGCTCCTTGGTATCAAGAATCCTCACCGATTTCTCAACGTAGGAAAGATCGGGCTCAAAGGTAATCTCCTCATAAGTAAGGACATGTGACTCGTCCTTCAAGTACTTACGAAGCATGGAAACATGGAACACATCATGAACACCCGATATAGACGGTGGCAACGCAAGTCTATAAGCCAAAGAACCAATCCGTTCTAAGATCTCAAACGGACCAATAAACCTAGGAGAAAGTTTCCCTTTCTTCCCAAACCGCTTAGTACCCAGGCGTACCTTCAGAACACAAAGTCACCAACACGAAACTCAAGATCACGTCTCGGTTGTCTGCGTAGCTTTCTATCTACTCGAGCCGTAAGCAATCGGTCTCTAATCGACTCTCACACTCTCGCTTAGCCTCACCAACCTCATCCCAAAGCAAATCGGAACCCCATAATGATCGACACTTACGCCCATACAAAGCCTCGTATGGCGCCATCTCAATCTTTCGATAAATTGTTATTATCACGCGAACTCGCCAGCGGTAGATGTGAATCCCAACTACCCTTGAAATCCATAGCACACGCCGCACGTAACATATCCTCAAAATGCGTATCAATCTCTCCGTGACCATCGGCGTGGATGAAGCGATCTTGAAATTCAACCGTACCAAAGCCTCACAAAGAATGCGGAACCTAGAAGTAAATCGGGGTCTCTATCGACACAATGCTAACCGGTACACCATGTAATCTCACAATCTCTGAATGTACAACGCCAAGCCGACTCAAGCGTAGGAAATCGCAATAGGGATAAAATGAGAAGACTTAGTCAACCTATCAACGATAACCCAAAGCGCATCAAAGCCTCTACGAGTGCGTGGCAACCACAGTAACAAAATCCATGGTGATATGCTCCCACTTCCACTCAGGAATCTCAAGTGGATGAAGCAAACCGGCGGTCTCGGTGCTCGGCCTTAACCTGGCGACACGTCAAACATCTCGAAACATACTCGGCTATCTCCCTCTTCATACCATTCCACCAAAGCGCCTCTTCAAGTCACGGTACATCTTAGTACTACCGGATGTATCGTATACTTGGCCTTGTGAGCCTCATCAAGAACCATACGTTTCACTTCATCGGAAGAAGGAGCATAAATCCTACTCCGAAATGTCAAGATCCCATCACTTTGTTTATCGCGAACTTCGGGTGTATTATTCTCACCCAATCCATCGATAATCTTCATCAAATCGGATCGGTAGCTTGAGCTTCCTTGATCAACCCAAACAACAACTTGGTGTAGCACGAACACTAGCAAAGAGAACACTATGCTCACTCACAACAGGACTCCACTCACGGACATCCTCGAGCATCTTCCATTCCCTCATCATCAAACAATGACATGTAGGATCTCCTACTCAGCGCATCAACAACATTCGCTTTCCCGGATGGTACAAGATAGTACAATCATGATCCTTAAGCTTCTCCATCCATCGCCTGTCTCATATTTAACTCCTTTTGCGAGAAAAGGTATTTCAGACTCTTATGATCCGTATACACCTCAAACTTAGCTCCATATAGATAGTGTTTCCACTTGTGAAGCGCAAAGATAATAGCTGCCAACTCAAGATCATGAGTCGGATAATTACGCTCATACGGTGACAACTTCCTAGAAGCATAGGCAATAACCTTCCGTTACGCATAAGCACACAACCCAAGCCTTCCAAAGAAGCGTCACAATAAACCACGAAATTCTCACAACCACTAGGCAAAGCTAAAAGCAGGAGCTGTGTTCAACCTCCTCTTCAACTCTGAAAGCTAGCCTCACACTTGTCACTCCAAATAAAAGCAGACTTCTTCTGAGTAAGATTGGTCATAGGAGTGGCAATCTTAGAAAATCCCTCAATGAATCTACAGTAATAACCCGCCAAGCCCAAGAAACTACGGACTTCGGTCACCGTACTAGGAGTCTTCCACTTGGTAACGACGGCCTCGACCTTCGATGGATCCACCGCGATACCATCACTAGACACAACATGCCCAAGAAAAGCAACTTGTTCTAGCCAAAATGCACATTTGCTAAACTTAGCAAAAAGTTGTTTCTTACGCAACACAGTAAGAACCTCTCTCAAATGATGCTCATGCTCCTCTCGTGACTTCGAGTACACAAGGATATCATCAATGAACACCACTACAAAGCAATCAAGGTACTCATGAAATACCCTATTCATCAAGTCCATAAAAGCGGCGGCGCGTTTGTCAAACCAAGCGGCATCACAACAAACTCATAATGGCCATACGCGTGCGAAAGGCTGTCTTCGGGACATCCTCGCGCGAACCCTCAGCGGTGGTAACCACTCCTCAAGTCTAACTTGGAATACACAATAGACCCCTGAAGCTGATCAAAGAGATCATCAATATGAGGTAAGGGATACTTATTCTTTATAGTAACCTGGTTCAACAGACGATAGTCAATGCACAACCGCAAACTACCATCCTTCTTCTTCACAAACAAAACCGGTGCACCCCACGGAGACACACTCGGTTTAATAAACTCCCTATCAAGAAGTTCCTGCAACTTTCTCAACTCAGCTAGAGTCATTCTATAAGGTACTCTAAAATAGGGAAAGTTTCCTGGCAATATCTCAATGCAAAACTCTAACTCTCGATCGGGAGGTAATGCATAATCAGTCGAAAAACATCCGGAAATTCATTAACTACCGAAACTTCATTAACAATTAGAACTTCTTATAGTATAGAAGTAGGCATGCTAGTCTCAAGTACACAAGTGAGATAACAAGTACAACCTTGCGTTAAAAGTTTTCTATCCATCAAAGTAGAAATAACATGTATATTATTCATGTCATGATCACTAATAAAAACCAACTCCGGTATACCGAGCATGGCAATTGTAACACCATTATGATGGCAATCTACTAGAGCATGCAATACACTATCACCAATGAACACATCACAAGCCTTATAGACCTCGGATGCGAGTTCAAGATCACTCAATGGTATAGACATCAAGCACGTAGGGTAACTGTCAAGGCAAGGCAGCGTAAATTCTCAATAAAATGCGGTGCATCATATTTGCACTGTATAGAAATACACCATTTGTTGTTCCATACCTTTTTGGTAATTGGTTCGGTCAATTTCAAATCTAATTTATACCATTCTAGTTCTCCGACGAAGACCTCTTGATAATCAAGTCAGGGGCCCTCTGAAGTGACTTCAAAAGCTTTCGTCGTAAAGGATGTGGGGTGTTCGTGAATCACATAAAAGCATCCTTTATATCGGTCTCAAGAATACAAATCATAAGCACATATAAGCATGGCATCAACATCATGCAACATAGTATATTAATTTACTATGTATGTAAACCAAATTATGGAATATTCATACTATTAACTACCTATCAATGGTAGATAAAACACATTATACAAGGCTAGTACCCTATCAATGTATTAGACTAATAAAGAGACAATACAACATTTCACGAGTCACTAGGTAGCATATTCTTACTAACTAGTATACGGCCAATCCTTATAAGTCAAACCGTATATCGACAACCAATTCCAACCAAACATCACGTGATCACCTACTGGCCAATCTCCAAGTTCCAACATATCATGAGGAAATTTCACCTTGATCAAGGTAGTCCCCCAAATACCCAAACACAACCATCGGGAAAGAGTTCTCAAATTCCCAACACAAGTAATACAGAGCGGTGGTTAATTACTACCCTAACTATCTACACTGTAGTAATCTATGGAATACTAATAGGTACCACGGGAGGTTTAACCACTCCGCTCTCGAAAGCGTATTACAACGAACTTTCGCCATAATGATTAACATGACGATCACCCTTGGGACCGACAATCTAGCTTCTCCGATTCTAAAAATGGAACAAGGAACAACGGCTCTCTTGAAAGCGGCACCCACTCTTGGTATAAGCGCAACTCATAAGCAATATAGGAGAAATATAATACTCCTAGACACAAACCTTTACTCACGGCAATCTAGACCAAACGAACTTAGTACTCCAAGTCGTATTCATTCATGAAGAATCTGCCAATAAGGCACGAAACAGAACACTCAACGCCAAGATTCACACAAAGAACCAACCCACTTAGGCCATGGAACCTATCCTGGCCGATAGCTAACCTATAAAGCTCTGATACCAACTGTGACGACCCGACCGGACCAGAGGTGGAATCACAAGTCAAGTCGTCCAAATAGGACAACAATACATGCAAAGACTCAATTATAGAAAACGACGTGGCGCAACATTTCAGATGAAGCGCGACTCGGCACCAAAAGGCCGGAAATTTTTAAAATTTTTAAACTGATATAACAATTAATACAATTATACCAAATCATCGGCGACTTTACTACGGAACCCAACACTACAGTTCATGCAAATATACCTCGACGGCTATAACATGCCGGAGAACAACATAATTAAATAAGAGCTAAAGTAATGCCCAGCGGAAGTTTTAAAACATGTGAACCATACTACATCTATACAAGGCTCGGCGTACATGCGCCGGCGCTCAAAATAAGATACAAGTATAGACATAAAACAAATAAACCAAGTTCCCAAGCAAAGTCTAAATGACTTGCTAAACCCAACGTCCTTACAAAAGAGAACAAAATAAGGACATCTAATAACCACAACCTCGTCGCGTGCGATCACGGACAAGCGAGAATCCTGCTACACCTCAACGACGGCGGTACACGAGCGGCTCGGATCTAAAGCAGTAAAAGGGAGGGGATAAGTCATAAAGACTTTGTGAGTTAACAATTATGCATGTCATGGCATTATGCAACATACATAGCAAGATATCATCTTTAATATCAAGTCACTCAAAGCATTCATTTAATAAACACTTAAATCACATATCCATGGTAGCACATTGTTTCACATAAGTGCTATAAAGTAAATCACATATAAGGAGGATATGTTATGGAACCGGTGCCGCTACGTAGCTCCTGCAATACACAACGTTAACATTCGTGCCAATGATACCCGTGATGAGTGTATCAAAGTACCGAGCTCTCTACTCGGTTACCAAGCTCTCTACTTGGTAATTAGACTTGCCAATGTGCTCTCTTGGTTACAGCAAAGGGGCTACTTCCCCACTGTGGCCAACAGTGGAGGCGTGTGTGCTAAAAACCCGGTATAACAACCCATCACTATCACGAGTCCCATAACTCGTGACGGCAATGCATTGTCACACCAACGACTCAATCAAATATGCCAGCTGGACTCATGCAATGCCAAGTAGATGTTTACTCGTCATGAAATCTCAAATAAGGAATAAGTTCGACAAGAGCGAACTTATTCAACAAGTAGTTGTTTACTCATTTAAGGAATCACACAAGAATTCGACAAGAGCGAATTCAACATGTCAAATAGATACATTATTCTACAACATGCTCTCAATCATGCATTTATTTCACACGATCACATAAACCGCATAAGAACTCAATCGAGTCTTAAAAGCACACAAACATCAAGGCATAAGCATCAATCCATCTCAAAGTATCGAAAGCTAATTCATTAGTCTAACGAACTACATTCGTCGTAGGGATTGATTGTGGAGTCGTTATTGTTCATAACTCCCTAATTTCAACTCCGGTGAGTTTTACTACATTTCAACCAAGAAGAGTATTGATACTATATGTATCACATTGCCCTTTTCTAAGTTCTCCGTTCATTTAGAACTCGATAACTAAGCCATTCATGTTCTTAAACTAGCCTTAAACACAATCTCGAGTTTCAAACCCTAGTTTCGGTAATTTTGCTAAACCTTGAATTGAACCGAATTCTTTCACAAGAGTTATTCCCAAGCTTAATACAAACAACATTCATGCTTTAATAAATGTCAAAATCATAACTTCATAGAGATTTCATAAAATCATACACATATTTTATATGTTGAATTGGAAGTTTTGTCTTCACAAAAGGTGTTCACAATCACTAATAGAACAACTATAATGAAGGGGTCATGCTATTTTATTTAACATGGAAATCTCAGGGAATTGTCACTCACCTTAGTCCTATGATTAATGGATGAAAGGTTGATTAAAGAGAGGATTGTTGTAGAGAAGATCGAGAGCTTCGATTTGGCGGTCTCGGTTCGTCAATCGGACCACCGGATCTCCGGGAAATGGTCCTTCAACCTAGGGTTTCTTCCATGGACGAATTTGAGCTTGAGTCTCTGAAGTTCTCTGGTTATTTTGAGCACAAATGGCTGAATTGGCTGCAAGAAATGTTTATATACTTCCCCTCAAACCCCCAATCCAAGTGATGGTGATTATCTTGCTTCTAATTGGCCAAGGAAGGGTGACCATTGATAAGGAATGATCAAAGGGTTCACAAGGGTTGTTGAAGAGTCAACAAAGGAGGGCTTTGAGTCACAATGGACGTCCAAGGGCAAGGGTGCAAGGGTCATTAACCAAAACACTCAAAAAATCTCTCAAAGCTGAAAACTGTCCAATTTCCAGATTATTGTTACTGGACAGTCGATCTTGTAAAATCGACCATAAATAGCTCACACCTCCAAATGAGATGATTATTGATTCTTATGAAACTAAACTCTTTAAAATATATTTTAGCCTTTTAAATTACTCTATTTGGACTTATATTCATCAAAATATGGCTACTACAAGATCAAGTACAAAAACTGATTTCCTGAAAACAGAATTCTGGCACAGCCGTAAGTCAAGACGTAAATGAGGTACTTATACACCTTGGAAAAATACCATATTTTACAGAGAGTATCCTAACATATGTAGGTAAAACATACTAAATTTTTAGAAAATTCTCTTTAGTAGATTGGTACCAGAATTTTCCCGAAGTTTGCCCAAAAACCGGACTGAATCTGAGAAGTAATAAGTTGGTCATCTTATTTCCAAATGCAACAAGTTTATGAATGAAATGAAGTCTCTAACATGTCAAGACCTATTATAAACATGTTATAATGATGACAAACAGAAATGGGGTTTGGTTTCTCACATCTCTTTTTTTTAATTTTCTTGACATTATATCACCTTGCCTTGACACATTTTCTTAGATTATTCACAAGTAATTATTAAACATGCTACATAAGTACCTAATATCTTGATACTCACAGATAAATGTATTATTATAGTTACATTTTTTCATATACTTCTAATAATGTCTTTCCCAACCTATGATGTCTCACTTTCATACATAATTTTTATATTTGTCCGACTTTGTCCTCTCCCGTTCGTGGGTATTAAAAACAGTAATGGAAAATCATACATGTTAGGATTATTTTTGTCATATTTTACTTGTGACACAAAGTGAGATTTGATTATATTTTCATAATTTAGTTTGTCATTTGATATTTAAAATATATTTTAATTAAAATAATAAATAATTATTTCAATAGTTATACTTTGTCTCATTTTAAATTCAAAGACGAAAAAAATGCATTACTCTAAAAAAATGAAATTTAGATTCTATTCAATTTATCATTTCATCATTCACTTTCTTCCGTCAACCTCATTATTCATAGACTCACCACCACTAGCACCTCAAATTTCACAATTAGCACAAAAGTTAATTTTTGATTTGATTTTATTTCATTTTCTAATTCCTTACTCCTACCTTCAAAGTAACTCATTTGAAAAAGCCATCATTTATGGACACAGTACCACCACAACTTTAAATTTCACTTTTTATAAAATCAAATTCAATTTTTTTAATTTTTCAAATTTTCAAATTGAAACTGAAACCCATATGGATCTTTGAAATTTTGATGATTTGAAAATCTCACAATGTTGTATTTCATCTAAACCACCACTGTCATCCCTACAATCACCGTCATCACCGCCACTAACACCACTATCCTTGCAATCGTCAACACCGTTATCATTATCACCAAGAAACGCACTCACCTTGCCTTGCTCAAATGGAGACATAAAATCTCTTTAACTTTCGTTTAGTCGAACTTCTTTCTTTAAACATATCTCATTTCTTAGTTCCAATACACTTTTTGTGCAAATTACTAAGTAAGGAGAAAATCCAATTTTAAGATGAGACTACTTAAAAGGATGTCGGTTGGTGACAACCTATTTCAATAAAAAGGAGAGTTGCGGTAGAAGAAAGAAAGTTGATAGCCAGAGGAGGGAATACATAGATTCTCACATGCAACTACCTTGAGGCCGATGAAGAGGAGCAAACAAATTAAGATCAAAAGAGGTTAGAGGTTTGGAACCCAGTTATGAAAATGAGTCAAATATTTTAAATCCAGTTATTTGCGATTTCTAACATTGGTTTTGTTTGTAATATCTATAAGTTAGGGACCATTGATAGTTTTAAAAGCTATTGTAGTAGTCTGAAAATTTAAAGAAGTAAATAGTATATTTTAACATTATTTTCTAATAAAACGCATAGATTCATCAATTGGTTCTTCATTTTCTTCATATTCTTGACATTATGACACGTTTTCTTAACCTTTTTCTCTTAGTTTATTCATGAGTAATAACTAAACACGCTACATATTTGCTTAATAGTTTGATACTCACTAACAAATCTAGAGCTGTCAAAATGGGTTAAGCCCGTTGGGCTAGCCCGCCCCGCCACCTAAAATGGGTGGGTTGGGTTGGTATTTTTAGGCTCACTTTTGCCAAATGGCGGGTTGAAGTGGGTTGTGGGTTGGCTCGCCTAGAGTTGTTAAAAAGGCTTAGGCCCGTTGGGCTAACCCGCCCCGCCACCTAAAAGAGGTGGGTTGGGTTGGTATTTTTTAGGCCCGCCGTGTTTTTGGGCTGGCCCGCCCCGCCCCGCCAAATGGTGGGTTGAAGTGGGTTTTGGGCTGGCTCGTCCCGCCAACCCATTTTGACAGCTCTAAACAAATCTATCATTATAGTTACAATTTTATATATACATCTAATAATGTCTTTCCCGAACATATATATTTAAAAAATAAAGAAATAAAACAATATTATTTTTTAGTTTCAAATATTTTTTTAGTTTCGAATAAAGTTTTAGTCTCTTGAGTAAATGTATTTTTGTCATTTTAAAATATATTGGACGATATCTGTAACGATAATAGTAGGAGGGGGAAAATGATAACAAAATCAAAATACAAGACGAATTGAATAGTATTCAATAATGTAGGACCTAACTTTAAAATAGATACAAGTCAAGGGATCAAATTATTATTTAACTATTCATGGAATTAATTAGCCTATGACAAATTTACTTGTTCAACCTTAATTAATAGTGAGTGATTTATTATAGTTAGGGTTATTTTTGTCCAAACATTACTTTTTGTTATGATAAATTTACCTGTTTTGTCCTTAATTAAATGGTGGGAAGTTTATTTGGTGAAAGGTTATTTTTGTCTATCAATTAAATTGTAAGAAACAAGCTTGACTTTTATAGTAAGAGATAGATAAAGTCATACATCAGATCATTAATGGTTCTAATATATTGTTGGATGTGGTAGTATGCAATGTGTTTTATATCAATTAGTAAGGTTCAAGTGCGTTGCACGTGGTATTAATGATTTTTTAAAAATGATTTGTTAGTTTCTTCATTTTTCTGTTTACTTTTAATTATAGGATGTTTTTTTTTTATTTTAATCATTACAATTTTTGAAACTTATAAATTGTGATGTTGTGCTTTTATCTTTTTTGCTACTTTGTTTTCCGATAATTTATAATGTATATTTTTAGTCATTGTACAGCAACTTATCCTACAAATTTGTTTTTTATGTTGGTTATTTTCATTATCTTTTTTTATTACCAAACATGAATTCATTCACTTTTATGAGTGTGTGAATTGAAAATAATTAAAACTTACTATCTTAGATAAATGCATTGTTGTTGGAGACTTTGTTTATGTCATTTCTGAAATTTATGACTCCCTAAAAATAATATATTATGTTAGAGAAATCAAACTTTCAATCCCAAAGTATATATAATTATACTAAAAATATGAAATTCTCTCAAAGTATATATATAAAGCATCACTTTATCACCCAACCTAAATTTTGTATCATTTTCATATCTCATTTTATAATTCTTTTCTAATTTTTCCCCCTAGCCACGACAAAGGTTACCAATCTGACGTTAATGTGCACATGGTATTTCAAGTGTAGGGCATTTTAGTCATTTTTTGCAATGCTTTCTCTACTTTTATTACCCAAAGGAAAACTTCATTTTCTTCTTCTTCGGCAATGCTTTTTCTGCATCTTCTCTGGCAATGACCTCGTATGTAAATTTTAAGTGAGATAAAATTCAAAAGTGTATTAATGTTTTATTCAAATTATTATATAGAAAAATAAAGTAAAAATAGAGTTGAATCATATCAGAGATATTGAACTCAAAATCAGATAATCACACTTAGGTGCCAAGGCCGCCACGAATAAGAACCCACAAAAAAATTAAAGACGTACAACATAACACACAAGCATACACCAAGAATTTCCCCTTTTCTCCCTCGTATAACATAATACACAAACATACACCAAGAATTTCAAATCTCATATTTGAATCCATCACATACGTATACAATGATGAGATAAACCATAGTTCAATCCGTTTTCATCGTCCATAGCTTCAACTCCAACAAATTTCTCATCGACACCGTTGATATTGTTTATGGTTTGATTTGAGCAAATTCTTGATTTTAAACATTATTTACCACACCATGTTTATTACTACGATTACCAGACATGACATCTCATTACCAAATTTGACATGGAATATGGAAATGCTAAAAAAATACATTGGGGCCAAAGTGGATTTTGTGGATACTTTAGGGGAAAATTTGTATTTTCGACTAATTTGTATTTTTGACTTATTTAGCTATTTGTCAGACTTTGTCCCCTCCCGTTTATGGACGTTAAAAATAGTAACGGAAAATGGTATGCACATGTCACATGAAGATTATTCTGGTCATTTTGCTTGGCGTACAAAATGGAAATTGGCTATAAATTCAATATTTAATTAACCACTTAGTATTTAAAATATGTTTTTAAATAAAAATAAAAATAACTATTTTAATAATTCAAAAATAATTATAGAGCCAAATTACAATCTCCCCCTTAGTATCCGCAAAATCGTATAGTTTACCCCTATGTAAAGTTTGTCTCATAATTGTATCTGTTTTACTTCCCCCTCGCCATTTTCCACCATACCACTGACGGACGTTAGAAAATTCACGTTAAATAGCATGTGGTCTTCCACGTATGGGGCGAAAATATCATTTCTCTTATCTGGTTAAGGAGTAAATGTATTAAAAGTACAATCCCTAATCTCACACCCTCTCTTTCTCTCTTCTCCCGGTGTAAGTTCCCATCTTCTGGTCCACCGTAATAGCCGTAATCTCCAGTTAGTCCCACCATAGCCACCGCCATCTCTATGTGCAAGTTCCCATATCCGACCCAAGCCCTTCCCACTCTGGTCATGCCTATCATAACTCTAGTATCATCCTCCTTCGATTCTAGCCAAGCTCCATCTCTGATCTTGTAAGACTCCGAACCTTCGTGTATTTGATTTTCTTATTTTGCTTGACGTTTAACCGTGATCTCACTTACTAAACTTGAGGAAAGAACCTTGATTTGTGTAGGTATGCTATTTAGAAGTCAATACCTTAATTCCAGATGTTCCATAGACTTTAACTAGTTAAAGTTACAAGTCGTATACTGACGTTGTTCGTTACTTGACTCGGTTGAGAGTTTAGAAGCATTGTTGATTCGTTTGAGCCTTAGGGTTTCTCGGGATTGCCTTCGTTGCTTGTATTGTTTGTGTTTTCAACTTGCGAGAAGTTCATTTGAGTTCTAAACCAAGTGTACTAGTATTTCCCATGCTTGCATAATCATTGTTCATAGACTTGTTGCATTTGGAAATAAGATGACCAACTTATTACTTCTCAGATTCAGTCCGATTTTTGGGCGAACTTCGGGAAAATTCTGGTACCAATCTACTAAAGAGAATTTTCTAAAAATTTAGTATGTTTTACCTACATATGTTATGATACTCCCTGTAAAATATGGTAATTTTCCAAGGAGTATAAGTACCTCATTTACGTCTTGACTTACAGCTGTGCCAGAATTCTGTTTTCAGGAAATCAGCTTCTGTACGTGAACTTGTAGTGGCCATATTTTAATGAATATAAGTCCAAATTGAGTAATTTAAAATGCTAAACTATATTTTAAAGAGTCTAGTTTCATAAAAATAAATAACCACCTCATTTGGAGTTGTGAGATATTAATGGTCGATTTTACAAGATTGACTGTATGTTTTCTAGATTTTGGGTTTTTGACTTGTTTTGGTTGAAGACCCCCTTGACCCTTGAACCCTTGGCCCTTGGACGTCCATTGTGACTCAAAGACACTTTTGTTGACTTAATTTCAACCCTTTTGATCCCTTGGATCTTCCTTATCAATGGTCATCCTTCCTTGGCCAATTAGAAGTCTCTTAACTCACTTCACTTGGATTAGGGACTTCTTGGGAAGTATATAAACACAAAATTCAGCAAATCAGCCATTGTTGATCATAACAAACCAGAGATTCAGAGACTTAACTCCAAAATTCGTCCATGGAAGAAACCCTAGGTTGAAGGACCATTTCCCGGAGATCCGGTGGTCCGATCGACGAACCGAGACCGCCAAATCGAAGCCCTCGATCTTCTCTACAACAATCCTTGCTCTAATCAACCTTTCATCCATTAATCATAGGACTAAGGTACGTTGACAAATCCCTGAGATTTTCATGTTCAATAAAATAACATGACCCCTTCATTATAGTTGTTCTATTAATGATTGTGAACACTTTTTGTGAAGAGAAATCCTCCAATTCAACCTTTGAAATATGTGTAGGATTTTATGAATTCTCTATGAAGTTGTGATTTTGACATTTTGTAAAGCATGAATGTTGTTTATAATGAGCTTAGGAATAACTCTTGTGAAGGAATATGTTTCAATTCAAGGTTTAACAAAATCACTGAAACTAGGGTTTGAAACTCGGGATTGTGTTTAAGGCTAGTTTAAGATCATGAACGGCCTAGTTATCGAGTTCTAAATGAAAGGAGAACTTAGGAAAGGGCAATGTAATGCATATATTATCAATGCTCTATTTGGTTGAATTTTAGTAAAACTCACCGGAGTTGAGATTAGGGAGTTATTGAACAATACCGACTCCACATTCAATCCCTACGATGTTTGTAGTGCGTTAGACTAATATATTAGCCTACGTGACTTTGGGATGGATTGAAGGGCATGTTTGATATGAGTGATTATAAGACTCAATCGAGTTCTTATGTGGTTTATGTGATTGTGTGAAGCAAATGCACAATTGAGAGCATGTTGTAGAATGATGTATCTACTTGACAGGTTGAATTCGCTCTTGTCGAATTCCTACTTGATTCTTTAATGAGTAAAAACACCTACATGTTGAATAATGAATTTGAGGATTATTCTATGAGAAGATTTGGATTGGGGCTTTCTTAGTACTCTATACATGGAGTCTACTTGTATAAGTCGTCGCTAGGATGACCATGTTGTTATCTAAGACTCACCGGTATGGTTTGACCTTACGGGTTATTACCGCTCTAGTGTTGTTTAAGTCTTGGACTACCATCGACTTTTGTGTTATTGAATAAGTTACTACTATATGAAGAGTTTAGTAAATGGCTTCATGATCCGAGACTAATGGAGTAGTCTTGGATAGTACTTAATCGACTGATGGTTAAGGTGTGACTCTGTTGAATTTCATAGGTGAATATGGAATACTTTGTATATTTTATATTATGACTAAATGCATGATTTCTTACCTTGTCAAAAATTGATTCTTCTATGTGTTTCTATGATATGACATATGAGCATATTGAATATGTTTGCCTTCGTGCCTTAGCTGTTCTACAGTTAATGAATTGTGGTGAACTTGGATTCTACTATTAAGTGGAATTATGAATCAAAAATTTAACTAAGCTTGATTTCACAATAATCAACTTAGGCTTCCTTATATAATTGAATTGGGACTTTGAATTAAATTCGTAAACAGAATGAGAACCTTGCTACGCCTCAAACGAAAACATAGAAAAGAGTCTTGGGACACATATAGTGTTCAAACTCTATTTGGTTGGAATTGTAGTAAAGACTCAACGGAGTCGAGTTAAGGAACAATTGAACCTTACGAGGATCGTGGTGGGATCCTATGACAATTATATTCCAGTTGGCTAGATTACTAGCTTTTGGGACTTGAATTGAGTAGAGTGAACAAACTTGGCACTTATAATTTAGAGACTCAAATGAGTTCCTATTGTGGTCTTGTGATTTATGTAACAATGTGCATAATAGTATGAGTTTAGTAGGTCATTATATCTACTTGAGAATTAGCAAGTAAACATCTACTTGTGCATTGCATATAAGTCTAGCTGGCATTACGTGAGTTTTCTTGATGATGGTGGGACGATGCATTGCCTTCACGAATTATGGGATTCGTGATTGTAATGTATCGCCGTACCGGATTCGGGTTTCACACACACCTCCACTGCTAGCTACAGTGGGGAAGTAGCCCCTTTTTTCGTAACCAATTGAGCGCATTGGCTAGTGCTATTTTCCTGAGTAGAGAGCTCAAACCCGAGAAGAGAGCTCGATACTTTGATACCTGAACACGGGTATCACTGGCACGATATGATTAACAGTTGTGATTGTAGGAGCAATACGACGAAAGTGATTTGGTATCTTCTCTACCCTTTATGTAGCTTACTATGAGCACTTATGTGATAACAAAGTGTTTGTTGAACATGAGATCTTATTGACCATGTTTGTATTGGCTGATGATATATGAGAGATTTGATATGTATATATAGAGATATGCATACTTGTATTTGAGATATATATGAAAGACATGATGTGTATACATATAGATATGCACACTTATGCATGATGATTTTATGGGAGATTTGATATGTATATTTGGAGATATACATACTGATATAGGCGTATATATATAAACATGCACCCTTTATACGTGGTAATAGTGGGAATAGCTTGATCTGTATATATTATGATATGTATACTTGCATATGATGTTTTGTGGGAACTACCTTCTAATTCATTTGATTTGTGTGTGAACAGGGGATTACACCCTGGTTCATTTGGACGGTTTAGTAAGTAAGAAGAAGCGGATCTTGTGGAGTATCGAAACGATACGACGCCTCTTCACGGGTTTTTCTGTCATTTATAAATGACACCATGGTTATGTTTATGTTACATAATTATATGTTGCATATATATTGTGGTAGCGCATCGGGTCATTATGACTCATCTCGCACTTGTTTTTAGTTGCAAAGAATGCATAGCTGCACTAAGGTCGAGTAGATCGTGACTGTAGCAGGGCGCAGCTGGTCGATAGATCAAGGTTAGATCGTGTGTTTGTGTTTGTAGCAGTCGACTTTCCCGAGTAGCAGCTTGTGGAGTCTTGTTCCTTTTTAGCATGGTCATTGGTTCCATGTACTTTACTATTCTTGTGAGATCGACATTTTGTAAAGTTATTTAGACTTTACAGTCGGGTAGAATACTTGGGTATTTGTATTGATTATTTCTTGGGCTGACGTACTGTGTCGTGCCTTGGTTGTGGTTTTAGTATTTATTTCAATTGTCTCCCGAGCACGCAGTAGCTTTGGGGGAATTTCTTTATTCTAGTTTTTATAGTTGTTGGTTGACCCCGGTATGCATTAGCCGTTGGGTAAATGTTATATCAGGTTGGTTCTTTGTTGAAACGCCGGCCTGAAGTGTCGATGGTTTGTTTTGCGTCTGCATTGTTGCGGCACGCGAGTTTTGTTTTTCCTCATTTGAGAGACAATGTCTCTCTTGGTTTCACTGTCGTTGGTTTCGAGCTTCATAGCTTGGGACTTCTTTCATGTATTGCTTCCGTTAATTCGATTTTTGAAATACCGTATTTTAGTGCGGTGTTATGTTCATGTTTAGAGCGAGTTTGCTCGACTGTTTGACTAGCACTACTGTTTATCAAGTGCTTGTCCTCTTCTTAAGATAGTTCCAGCGGCACGACCTTGGGATTTCGTGTTGGAATCCGGGTCGGGTCGTTACAGATCTCCCTCATTCTCTCCCCTGCAAAATTCGTGCTTAAAGTATAAATCAAAGGCTATAGAGTATCTCTCTTATTATAAAAGTCAAGCTTGTTTCTTACAATTTAATTGATAGACAAAAATAACCCTTCACCAAATAAACTACCCACCATTTAATTAAGGACAAAACAAGTAAATTTACCATGACAAAAAGTAATGTTTGGACAAAAATAGCCCTAACTATAATAAATCACTCACTATTAATTAAGGTTGAACAAGTAAATTTGTCATAGACTAATTAATTTCATGAATAATTAAATAATAATTTGATCCCTTGACTTGTACCTATTTTTAAGTTAGGTCCTACGTTATCGAATTCTATTCATTTCGTCTTGTATTTTGATTTTGTTATCATTTTCCCCCTCCTAGCATTATCGTTACAAATATCGTCCAATATATTCTAAAATAACAAAAATACATTTACTCAAGAGACTAAAACTTTATTCAAACTAAAACAATATTTGAAACTAAAAAAATAATATAGTTTCATTTCTTTATTTCTTAAATATATATGTTTGGGAAAGACATTTTTAGATGTATATAGAAAATTGTAACTATAATGATAGATTTGTTAGTGAGTATCAAACTATTAAGCAAATCTGTAGCGTGTTTAGTTATTACCTATGAATAAGCTAAGAGAAACGAGTTAAAAAAATATGTCATAGTGTCAAGAAGATGAAGAAGATGAAGAAAATGAAGAACCAATTTATGAATCTATGCGTTTTATTAGAAAAGAATGCTAAAATCTATTATTTACTTCTTTAAATTTTCAGATTACTACAACAGCTTTTAAAACTATCAATGGTCCCTAACTTATAGATATTACAAACAAAACCAATATTAGTAATCGCAAATAACTTGATTCAAAATATTTTACTCATTTTGATAACTGGGTTCCAAACCTCTAACCTCTTTTGATCTTAATTTGCTTGCTCATCTTCATCAGACTCGAGGTTACATGTGAGAATCTCTATATTCCCTCCTTTGGCTATCGACTTTTTTTCTTCTACCGCAACTCTCCTTTTATTGAAATAGGTTGTTACCAACCGACATCCTTTTAAGTAGTCTCATCCTAAAAGTAAATGTTCTCCTTACTTAGTAATTTGCACAAAAAGTATATTGGAACTAAGAAATGAAAGATGTTTAAAGAAATAAGTTCGACTAAACGAAAGTAAAAAAGATTTTATGTCTCCATTTGAGCAAGGCGAGATGAGTGCGTTTCTTCGTGATGGTGATAACGGTGTTGACGATTGCAAGGATAGTGGTGTTAGGGGCGGTGATGACAGTGATTGTACGGATGACAGTGGTGGTTTAGATAAAATACACCATTGTGAGATTTCCAAATCATCAAATTTTTAAAAATCCATATGGATTTTAGTTTCAATTTGAAAAATTGAAAAATTGAAAAATTAAAAAATTGAATTTGAGTTTGAGTTTGTAAAAAGTGAAATTTAAGGTTGTGGTGGTTGTGTGTCCATAAATGATGGCTTTTGCAAATGAGTTACTTTGAATATAGGAGTAAGGAATTAGAAAATGAAATAAAATAAAATCAAAAATTAACTTTTGTGCTAATGGTGAAAGTTGAGGTGGTAGTGGTGGTGAGTCTATCAATAATGAGGTTGACGGAAGAAAGTGAAGGATGAAATAATAAATTGAATAGAATCTAAATTTCATTTTTTTGGAGTAATGCATTTTTTTCGCCTCTGAATTTAAAATGAGACAAAGTATAACTATTGAAATAATTATTTATTATTTTAATTAAAATATATTTTAAATATCAAATGACAAACTAAATTATGAAAATATAATCAAATCTCACTTTGCGTCACAAGTAAAATATGACCAAAATAATCTTAACATGTATGATTTTCCATTAATGTTTTTAACACCCATGAACGGGAGAGGACAAAATCAGACAAATATAAAAATTATATATGAAAGTGAGACATCATAAGTTGGGAAAGACATTATTAGAGGTATATGAAAAAATGTAACTACAATATATAACACATTTGTTGGTGAGTATCAAGATATTAGACACTTATGTAGCATGTTTAATATTTACTTGTGAATAATCTATGAAAATGTGTTAAGGGAAGGTGATATAATGTCCAAAAGATCTTTAAAAAAATAGAGAACTTCATTGACAAATCTTTGCGTTTTGTTAGAGAAGAACACTAGAATCTATAGGAGATACGTTTGACGAAAGCAGTTCGATTTAATGGAAGCTAAATATATTTTATTTTTCCATTTTAGCTAGGCAAGGTGAACGTATTTCTTGATGGTGGTAATACCGGTGGTGGTAGTTGCAGGGATGCTGGTGTAGTGGTTAAGGGTAGTGGTGGGGGCGATTGTAACCATGACAATGGTGATTTAGGTGTGGAATACGATATTGTTAGATTTCCAAATCATCAATTTTTCAAATCTTCATATGGGTTTGGGTTTCAATCATCAAATTTAAAAATTCAAAAAATTAAATTTAGGTTTGTAAATAGTAAAATTTAAGGTTCTGGTAGTGGTGGATCTATAAATGATGAGTTTTGCATATGTGTTAATTTAAACGAAAGAGTAAGAAATTAGACAAAGAAATAAAATAAAATAAAAATTGATTTTTGAGTTAATGATGTTATTTGAGGTGGTAGTGGTGATAATGGTGGTGGGTCTATGAGAGATGAGGTTGATGGAAGAAAATGAAGGATAACAAAATAAATTAAATAACTTCTAAATTTCATTTTTTTGATAATATAGTGTATTTTTGTTTTACTTCATTTAAATATGATACAAATTATAATTACAACATTGCTAACATTACAACTAATTTTATAACTTTCCTTACAACTACCAAGTCTTGTAAGAATAATATTTTCCTTATAATTATATCAAATTACAATCCCTCCCCCCAAGGTATCCACCAAATCACATAGTGCACCACAACCTAAGGTTTGTTCCATAATAATATCTGACGTTATATTTTTTTTTTCTTCATATTTTCCATCCTAGCCGCGACAACGGTTAGAAAGGTCACGTTAAATAACACGTGGTCTTCTACGATGTTAACACGAGGGAAATATTAGGAATTCGATGTAAACTTTGGGGTGCTTAAAGTTCAAATATTAAAATAGAGTGGGATCCACAATTCAATTTTTTCTTACTGAAAGAAAATCTAGAGAAAAGACCAACCATTTTTCCGATCTTCACTTTCCACAACAAAAATTAACCAATAACCTGATTTTGGTTGTATCCACTCCCTCCAAATTTTTCTCTTAAATTTCTCTCGTAACTCAGATGATAGATATGCATTTTTCCATTTCATTGTCAATTTTCTTATCTTGATAATGAAAACAAAGTAACCGAAAGATATTTATAAAAAAACTCGTACCCATAGTTACACATCCTCATCTTCAATTTTATGTATGAAATTAGATCCACGTACCCACCTTCTCTGGTGAAACCCATTCATCACCGAAATCAATCAATTTCTCATCCCCCTTCATCTTCGTACATGACTTTACCTTTACTTTATCTCTCCTAATTCTTTAAATAAACCAACCTGACCGCCCTGACAGCTTCTATGAGGTCAAAATCATCTAAATTCATAGCTTCTTCAACATCTTCTCAATTTTGATACTTTGTTTTAAATCATATGCATATCGGTCAAATACCAAATTTTCTCCCGCAAAATTTAAGAGTATTTCAATAAAACCCATAACTATTTCCCTTCATTCAAACCCGTCTCTATCGCTTTGATGAACTCGTCAATAAGGTTTATGGGTTTTTTGTCAATTGCATGTTTTTTCAAGGGGTTTTAGTAAGTATACTATGTAGCCTTTGATTTCTACTTTAAGTAAAACTTTTGCAGGGGAGGGAATAAGGGAGGTCGGAGATGGAGCTTGGCTAGAATCGAAGGAGGACGACGCTAGAGTTATGATAGGCGTGACCAGAGCGGGAAGGGTTTGGGCCGGATATGAGAACTTGCACCGAGAGATGGCGATGGCTATGGTGGAGCTAATTGGAGATTGTGGTTATTACGGTGGACCCGGAGATGGGAACTTACACCGGAAAAAGAGAGAATGAGAGGGTGTGAAATTAAGGTTTGTACTTTGAATACATTTACTCATTAACCAGATAAGAGAAATGATATTTTTCGCCCCGTACGTGGAAGACCATGTGCTATTTAACGTGAATTTTCTAACGTCCATCAGTGGTAGGGCGGAAAATTTGGGGGGGGGGGAAGTAAAGTCAGATACCATTATGAGACAAACTTTACATAGGGGTAAACTATACGATTTTATGGATACTTTGGAGGGAAATTGTAATTTGGCCTTATAATTATTTTTGAATTATTAAAATAATTATTTTTATTTTTATTTAAAAACATATTCTAAATACTAAATGGTTAATTAAATACTGAATTAATAGTCAATTTCCATTTTGTGCACCAAGCAAAAATGACCAAAATAATCTTCATGTGATATGCACATACCATTTTCTGTTACTATTTTTAACGCCCATAGACGGGAGGGGGCAAAGTCGGACAAATAGTTAAATAAGTTATGAAAGTGAGACACTTCGTAGGTTGGGATGCAATGTGAGATTTGATGTGTAATTTTGAGAACTAATCATATTTTGGCCTCATCGAAATTAGTCCAAATATACAAATTTTCCCCTAAAGTATCCACCAAATCCACTTTGGCCCACAATGTAATTTTTTAGCATTTCTATATTCCATGTTAAATTTGGTGATGTCATGTTTGGTAATCGTAGTGATAAACATGGTGTGGCGAATAATGTTCAAAATTGAGCATTTGCTCCAATCAAACCATAAACAATATCAACGATGTCGATGAGAAATTTGTTGGAGTTAAAGCTATGGACGATGAAAACGGATTGAACTATGTTTTTTTTTTTCTTTTTTTTCTTTTTTTTTTTTTTTTTTTTTTTTTTTTAAGGAAGCAGGGCGGCACCAGAGAGATTTTATTAAATAAAAATAAATGTACAAACTTGAGGGGGACAACCAGCCTTGCCCTTATAAATGGGAGGACAGAGGAGCCTAACCTCGAAAAGAGATACAAAATTAAGAGATTCTAATGTAAGGGGTGTTACAAGCATCAAGAAAAATAAGGCCTCGGATATGACGTGGAACATCAGACAAATGGAGGAAATCCAAATCAGAGTGAGAATCACAAGCGAGATTAGCCAAACTGTCTGTTACTTTGTTAGCTTCTCTGAAGCAGTGAGAAAAAGTGAAGTGCCTTTCTGTCGCGAAGCAGAGAATAGCTCTAGCAGTGTAAGAATGAATCCAAGGGATTTTATGGCCATTAGAGAAACAGTCGAAAAGAACCTTCGAGTTTGTTTCGATAATCGCATCATGATACCCATGCACATAAAGCCAATAAACGCCAAAATAAAGAGCTTTTAACTCAGCCACCATATTCGAACAGACATTATAATACTGAGAATACGCAAAAATAAAGTGGCCCGTCGAATCCCGAATAATACCTCCACCCCCGCTTAAACCCGGATTTCCCCTGCTAGCACCATCAGAGTTAAGTTTAATGCGACCAAGAGAGGGACTGCGCCAATAGACAGAATGAATAAGAACCTTCTTCCTCCGACCTATCTTGATTCTATCACTTCCAGAAAAAACGGGCAATTGGAAACCAGATGCTTGAAGGATATTCTGGAAGTCAAACATAATGTTTTTAATAATCACTGGCAAAGGCAAACGGTGATTCTCAAAGACAGCCATATTGCGAAATTTCCAAAGGTGCCATAAAATAATGGAAGGGAGCAGAGAAAAGGAAATGGCCTTGCCATGAAGCCACCAAGAAAAACATTTTTGTTGGATGGATCTGTCATGTGCCGGGACAGCAAAAATATTCTGAAAATGCAGCCAAACAGATGAAGCAGTCAAGCTGTGAAGGAAAACGTGCAGAAACGTCTCAACATGGCCTTGATCACAACAACAACATTTGGAAGCAATTGATATACCCTTCTTGCTAATGGCTTCATCAATGGGGAGTTTTTGGGCAAAGAGGCGCCAAATAAAAACTCCAATATTGGTTGGCAGCGCTTTGTGCCAAATGAAATCTGAGGAGAGCAGCTTAGGAAGAGCAGTTCTTATCAGCGGAAAAACTGATGAAAGAGTAAAATTTCCCGAGCTGTTTATGGACCAGAAGGGACAATCATCCGAATCATTGACTGAGATAAGTTGATCCTGAATTAATGCTTTGGAGGCAGGAGGCAGATAGAGCATTTCTTCGAGAGGAGAAGCAAGAAGATCTTTAACCGTGGCACTCAAGCAGGAGGGAGGCTGGTCCAGATTTTTATCAAAAATCCAGTTGTCGAACCAAGGAGAACAAGAACCTTTACCGATAATCCAAAAAATGTTTGGCTCAGCAATGATCCTAGCTTTAATCATGCGATTCCAAGAATGAGAGCCTTTCGAAGTCACTTGGGTCGGGTGATTATCATGGCAGTATCGAGCTTGCAGAAAGAAGGACCACAGATTTTTCACTGTTCTAAATCGCCACCATAATTTAACTCCATAAGCTCTAGAAATATCGAGCATGTTATGAATGCCCGACTTCTAGGCCGACCTTGATTTAGCACGGCCAGTGCGCGGGAAATCCAGTGACTACGTTTTTTTCCATCAACTTCACCCCAAAAGAAATTGGAACAAAGTCTGTCAATGGCCAAACAGACTGAGATCGGGGGATCTATAGAGGTAACCAAATAGCTGGACATAGAATGAAGAACATGATTTATCAGAATAATCCGGCCAGCTGAGTGAAGAAAATTTCCCGTCCAGGAGGATATTCTTCGCTGAATCTTGGCAATGAGGGGATCAAAATAGTGCTTCTTTTTCCTGCCAATATAAAGAGGGCAACCCAAATAGGATATAGGGAGAGTGCCTTGAGCAAAACCCAATAAAGAAGAGAGCATTTGTATTTGGCTGGGAGCAACTTGTGGAGAAACGAAGAAGGAACTTTTAGCAGCATTCACCAACTGACCCGAAACTTCTTCATAATGTTTTAATTCTGCCTAAAGAAGTTTAATGGAGCATTTTTTGCCATTAAAAAATAAGATGACATCATCTGCAAAAGCTAAATGAGAAACAGGAGGACAGCCACTAATAGTAGAATAGATGCAGTAAGTAGTTTGCTGCTGAAGGATATTGAGTCTTCTGCTAAGATAGTCTGCCGATATGATGAAGAGATTAGGAGATAGGAGGTCTCCCTGCCGAAGCCCACGACTAGAAGAGAAATAACCTGAAGGAGAACCATTGATTAGAACCGAGAACCAATTCTCAGAAATAAGCCGCCAAACTAAATCAATAAAGATCTCATGAAAACCAAATCTCCGCATCACACTAATGAGGAAAGGCCTAGAAACCCTGTCAAACGCCTTAGCCATATCAAGTTTGAGGACAATGTTTGAACCCGGAACCTTTTTCCCAAGAAAGCATCAACTCTTGAGCCAATAAAATATTGTCTGGATCGTTCGACCATAATGAAGGCACTTTGATTTTAAAATAATGTTTGGAATGATGGTTGCAAGGCGAGAAGAGATAATTTTTAGATGACCTTGCGTGAGAAGTTGCCTGAGGGCGATAGGCGAAGGTCTGGAGAAAGTCGAGATCGATTTGGGAATAGCCACAATTAAAGTACTTGACCAAGCTCTCGGGAGGGAAAAAGCAGGAGAAGAATTCGAAATAGCATCACGAAATCCTCTCAATAATGTTCCAACGATGCGTGTAAAGGAGCATGAACCCGTCGAGGACCACCGCACTATCGCCATTCAAGCTAAAGCGCCTGTTTAATTTCCAAATTGTAGGAGGAGAGATCGAGTCTCATTCCGTCATCGGTTATGAGGCGAGGGATGACATTAAGATTAAGCGTATTGGGAATGTCACCATCAAATTGAAGTTGCTCTTTAAAATATTGAAGCGCCTCTTGCCTTATAGATGAATCGAATCCAAGGTATTCCCATTAGCATCGCGATAGAATGAATGAATAACCGCCTCACGAGGCTGACCGAGGCATGAAAAAGTTTAGTGTTGCCTTGGCCATTTTTCAACCATTTAATAGAGGACTTTTGCTTTCCAAAATTTTTCTTCCGAGAAAGGAATTCTCCGAAGATTGGCTGAGTACCATGAGATTCTCCCCTATTGAAGGAGATGCATTGATTTCAAAGAAAGCAACGCTGCTGCCTTCAGAGACCGTT
>CM028382.1:3461625-3518924 GCA_013146195.2 Codonopsis lanceolata | reverse complement strand
TAGGGTTTACCATAATTCTCTCTTTTCAAAACTTTTACCACTTTATCTTTATTTTCTTTACCTATTTTATGTATGATCACATGTTCAATGATATTAAAGGAGTCCACATGATGCGCCCTAAATAATTTGGACGCACTGTAAGCCCAATCCAAACACTGGGCCAACGTGTCTCGTGAATCCTCCAAGCCCAACTCGTAATAAGGAAGAACAACGTGAATCGGGCAGGGCACTCGGCAGCGGCTCTCTCGGCATGTAAATCAAGACACAAATGAACAATTGAGTAAGTAATTTGACGTAGTTTTATAGAGAATTAGATTGCGCATACCTCTCTCCAAATTTTGCCAAGCTTTTATAATGATCGATAATCGCCCACAATCATGAGTAACCGCCATGATTAGCATTAATCGCCTACGATCTCTATTAATCGCCCATGATTGGCATTAATCGCCCCAAACGGTCAAGGCCTTTTAATAAACAAAGATTTAATTAGCTCGGCCGATGACAATGGATTATCCGTAGAACTTGTGGGTCATTACCGTTGGTCGTGATTCTTGCTCTGTATAACCACCCTCAATCGCTATTTTGACTTTACCGAACATGAATGTTCTCAACGTTATTAGCTCTTATCGATGTAGACGAGCAATAATGCTCGCTTATCAATTTTGCTCGCTTGGCCGAGCCTCCATCTCACAAGTATTCTAACCCGACCAAAACTAAGGTTTTGCCCGGTCGCCTGATAACACCTTTGCCGCTTGCTCGTAGACACACATGTTCCGACACGTGGGTTCATGGATTAGGCCTATTGGCCTGCCACCAAGAGCCCCCAACTCCTTGTCTTACCGAGTATTCATGCTCGTGATCAGTGAGGAGCACAAAAATTCAGAGCACCCTTCCTTCAAATAATCTTGAGAATAAGAACTGAATGGGTGGCAATTTCATGAAGCGTCTCAAACAAGCGTTTCTTGAGTACGAACGTCACTACCGCTAGTCCGAAAAGCAGCCCATTCCTTATGCCCATTAAATGTCGGCCTCGCTCAATCGTGGCCTCGCAAGCTGGGCCCAATGATTCGATTCCTCAATCTCGGCTCGCTAGGTATAAAAAGCGGATTCCTCTTTCTACAACTTTACACCTCAAACAGCTTCAAAGCGATTCCTTAACAGAGAAAAGAAGCGAACGAAGCCTTCTGCAGATTTTCCTCAAGAAGTAATTCCCGTGTTCAATCCTCCCCATCTTTCGAAAGCAGAATCAGGATTTTCCCCAACTCACATGTATTTCATGCTTCCCCTTTTTCATTATTCCATTGCACTTATCTTTTCTTAATGATTAGGGTTTATGCTGTAAACCCCTTTTCGCTTTTTCCTCGCAAATTGTTCAACCCAAGTCCAATCGCTTTTGCCTTCAAGAACTACCAACCCTTTTCAACCCAAACCAAAGGAATCGAGAAATCCATGATCGCACTCTGCATCGATCTCACAACCCGCTGCACTCATAGTCGGCGCCATACTTCTCCCGATCAATATCTAACCTCGCACTTCTATTCCTTTTCCCGTAGGATGCCTAGCGAAGGAACCTGCTTCGAAATCGAAGGCCGGAACTACGTATTTCATGGAGCTCCGTAGAAATGCCTCCGTCCCCGACGCCATCCTCCGAGAGAGCGAGCAAGATGTGATCCCTTTAATTACTCGCCGACGAAAACCCGTGATCCCAAGCGAGCAACAAGTAAACAGGAGTCCCCAAATCCTACGTGTAATCCAGCTTAGTAGCTGATCTTCCTCGCTCAAACGAACAGCTATTCGGCCAAGCCAAACCTCGCTCATTCCTACCCTTCATATTCCTCCCCTCAATCGTGGGAAGATTTGAACTCCGAAGACGAGGTTAGTACCTGGATTCTACTCGCTAGGAATAGACCCCAAACTTTACCACGTTCGTGCCTTTGACTTAGACATAGAAAAGCGAAGGCCATAACTTCCGTGGGGGACAAAATGGTGTTTTACTTGACTTCTTTCAAGTTGGACTCCGCTCTTCCTCTCAACCCATTCATTGTCGATCTAATGAATGCTTCCAACACCCTTCCCTCGCGACCTAACTTTAACCACCGTAGGTTCTTAGTATCATTTAGTAGGCCCGTTTGGTCACTCAGGTCTGAGCCTGAGTTCGATATGACTTTGTTCCACAAGTTTTTCCTCCTCTCTCTTGATAAGAAAACTGGTCGCATCAATAGTCGCTCAAACCATGGCTTCTTCAAGCTTCTCAGCGGCATGGCCCAACAAAGTCGATGGTGGGATGGGAAGGCTTTGCTTATTGATCGAAAGCATTGGTCGGCCCTTCGCCTATATCGTGGGACTACGGACTTCCCGAGAATGACAAACACGCCTACCGAGCTGGGGAACCCAAAATAGTCAAGGCTTTCAGGAATCTACTGGGAGCGAGAGAAGGTCAAGCTGGGCAGGATTTTGTGTTGGACTGGCGAAGTTTTACTTCCGATCTCGGTCTTACAAGGACTGTTAAGATCTCTTACCTTCCCTATTGAAGGCGGGCTCGAGCCCCGAAGTTAATATTGATCCGTGAGACTCCCCACCCATATTAGGCTCTTGTCACCGGAATAAATTCCCAAGTGAATGCGAAGAATGTGTGTTAAATCTTGAGCTCGAGCTCACGACCTCCTTTCTCGCTTTCTGGTTGCATCTTAATTGCTTCTTACTTCGTCATTACTTTACCAATCCATGCTTTTCACTGGGTAACATTCTCTTGTTTTTATGCAGATATGAGGCAATTGACAGATGTGAGCAAATTCCCCGCAGCCGCGAAGAAAAAGCTCCAAAGAAGCGAGCTAAACACCTTTCAACTCAGCCAGCCCTCAATCTTCCCACAGTTCCGGCCAATACTTCAAGTCGGGGAACAAAACGCCCACAGCCCGAACCCAGCCAATCTGTGGCAACCTTTATTCCGGCACCTCTGGTGCGAGAAGCAGTGAACATCTCCCCACCAATCATCAATGTGGAACCTACTGAAAGCCCGAGGAAGAGCAGACGCCGGGCAGACAAAGCTGTCATGGAAGACAACACTCCCCAACTCCCCTCCTGGCAAAAAGATGACTTCGTCATGCCCGACGATCAACCCAAAGCCGCTGCCCTCATCAGGGAACTCGCCAACGTACCGGATCTCCACAATATCGCCCTACATAAGAGAAGTGGTTTCCAAGCCACTGTCGGATTGGGCTTGATGAAACGGCTACACCATAGCGGCATCCAGAAGAAATATGCCGACCAAGCGAGTTCCGTCTTGATCGGCGAGATGGGCATGTGCATGACTGAGGTAACACATTCCTCTTATTACTTACTTTCTTTCCTTTTTCCTCGCTTTTAACCCGCAACTTTTCAAACAGATCGCCAATAAATCCATTTTAATGTATGAGCGCCTGATCACCAACCTCAACAAGACCAATACACTTACCACCGAGAAGGATACCTTGACTACCGAAGAATGCTCGAAGAAGAAAATCAAGCGCATCAGAGCGACCTCAAAATACCAAGGAATCCCTCACAAGCAAGGTGACCGAGCTTTCGAAGATCGAAGCCGAAAAGACTGCCCTAGAATCCCAACTGAGCCTTTCCAAGAATTCAGAGGAAACCGCTCTTAACAACATAGCCGGGGTGCGCAGGGAGCTCCGTGCTTGTCAAAGCGACCTTGAAGCTGCCAACGCCACCGTCACTGACCTCGAACAAAAGCTGATGGAGGCTGGCTCCTTGTCCAATGAAGAACAGAAACTGAAAATTATTGAGGATTACAAAGGCTCGAGCGACTTCGCCGCTAGTGTTGAAGGTGAAGCCTACCCATTTTTCTTACAAGGCATGAATCATATTTTGCAACAGATTGCTTGCAGCGGACTAGAAATCCGTCCCGAGCAACTCGCCGAATGGGGGGCCAACCCATTATTTTGCTCGTCTGCCCATCCCGGCCACTCCCACATGCCGTTTAATGAAGATGAACTAGAGTCTCTGGCCGAAACTGATATTGAAAAGGGCCTGTCACCGTGGAACCCCCCTCCTGTCGTTAATCCCTCTGTTACCGAGCTTATGACAGAAATTTGGAGGTCTCAAGCTCCTTCAACCACTACTGATAATACCCAAGGTCAAGCCGATGATGAAGTTACTATCCTGGAAACAACCGAAAGTGCCGAGGAACCTGCCCTTGCTTCAACCGAGAACAATACTGCCCATGTTGCTTGAACTCGTAACACTGGCCTGCGTGCCTTTCTGGCCTCCGTGCCTTGTCTCAAACAATTTTAATTTTTGTCTGTAATATTTTAACTTGCTTTCCTTTATTTCTGAATGACTTCATGATATAAATTTTTCCCAAGAAAAATCACTTTTTACTCGCTCTAAAGCGATCACCATTTAACTAAGTCCCTCCCGAACACCGACTCCTCTTACGAGCATAAAGCCTTCTATGCTCATAAAGAGACTAATTCGAGAACCGGGAAACCTCTTTTCAAATCTTCTCGAACATAAAGCCCTTTATGTTCGAACAAAGACTTAAAAAGATATTCAACTCGAATGCCAACCCTTTAACCGAGCTGAAAAAGCTCATGCTCGATAAAGAGAATAATCGAGAAAACAATAAAAGCCAACTCGAAGACCCACTTTCCAAACACAAGGTTGAAAAGACAATCGAGTTTCACCATTATTAATTATCATGAGAAAAAGGATCGAAGAATTACATATTGCAAATCAATTACCAATAATATTTCTTCAAATGATCCGCATGCCATGGATGTTTTAGCTCATCAACATCCTCTGTTCGCAACAAGTAAGTGCCCTCCTTAATAATTCTCGAAATCTGAAAAGGACCCTCCCAGTTTGGTGACAGCTTTCCCCATTCAGCCCGATGGCCCGTTGCCTCAATCTTACGGAGGACCCAATCCCCCACAGCAAACGATCGACCACGAACTCTCTTATGGTGGTGAGCCTTTGCTCGTTGCTTATAGTTGGCCATTCTCATTTTGGCTTCCAGCCGCTTTTCCTCTAATAAATCCAAATCCGCTGCTCGAGCTGTATTATTAGACTCGGCATTGTAATTTAAGACCCTATGAGTGGGAAAATACATCTCCACTGGAGCCATAGCATCAGACCCATAAGCCAAAGAAAAGGCGGTCTCCCCCGTTGGACCCCTTACTGTTGTTCGAACTTCCCACAAGGCCGAAGGTAGCTCGTCAACCCATCTTCCAGCTTTTTCTTCCAAATTCCTCTTCAAAACATGCAAGATTTGTTTATTCGCAGCTTCAGCCTGCCCATTGCCTTATGGATATGCCACGGATGATTGCCAATGTTTTACCCTCATCTGCTCGCATGCCTTGGTAAACTTTTCTGAAAACTGAGTCACGTGATCAGACACAATTGCTCGCGGGACCCCAAATCGGCACCATATGTGCTCGTGTACAAAGTCGATAACATTTACCTCACTTATGGTTGCCAATGGATTCGCTTCCACCCATTTCGTAAAGTAATCTACAGCGACTACTGCATACTTGAATTTTGAGCGAGCTACGGGAAAAGGACCAATCAAATCTATCCCCCACATATCAAACGGCCATGCAGCTATAACAGGGGTCTGCTCGGTAGATGGCAAACGTGGAATGTCCGCGTAACGCTGACACTTGTCACATCGACGAACATACGTCTCGGCATCCCGTCGCAATGTTATCCAGTAAAATCCAGCTGCTAATACTTTCTCGGCTAACGAACGTTGACCAGGATGACCTCCACACTTGCCTTCATGCACTTCACCCAAGATTCCTTCTGTCATTTCTGGTCGAACACACCTCAATAAAGGTCGAGTGTAAGATCTCCGATACAGAATATTATCCAAGACAATGTAACGACATGATCGCTTTTGAATGGTTCTTGCCTCCTTTTTGTCTTCGGGTAACACCCCATGCTCGATGTAGGCCCGGAGATCATCTATCCAACATCTTGCAACCGGCTCTATATCCATAACCACCTCCTTCTCGATGACAGGAACCTCCAAATGCTCTATCATGACTCCAGGATGTAAAGATTGAATTTCATCCTCAGCCATCTTCGACAGGTAATCGGCTCGCATGTTATCCTCCCGAGCAATTCTCACTAATTCCCAGTAATCAAAATCCTTCAAAATTTCTTTTACCATCGCAAAATAGCGGACCAAGATCGGGTGATGTACTCCGTAATCGCCCTTGACTTGATTCACCACCAACTGAGAATCACAATACACAATCACTGCCCGCACTCCAACATCTTGTGCGAGCTCGAGCCCAACAATTAAAGCTTCATACTCGGCCTGATTGTTTGAAGCTGGGAATTTGAAACGCAGTGCCTTTTCAAATTCTACATCTTGTTCTGGTGGAACTAACACTAGACCAGCACCACTCCCAAATCGACTAGCAGAACCATCAACATGAAGTTCCCAACAATATTCTGGCCTCGGCTTTGGATTTGCTTTACTCGTCACTGTTGCTTTATTCTCTACTTCCTCAACAGGATCCTTGAAGCTTGTCTCAGCCATGAAATCTACTATAGCCTGCGCCTTGATTGCTCGCCGTGGCTGATAGTCGATGTCAAACTCGGTTAACTCAATCGACCAAGTAAGTAACCGACCAGAAGTATCTGGCTTGTGCAAAATCTTTCTCAAAGGCAAATCCGTGTATACAACAATTGAATGAGCAGAAAAATAAGCCCGAAGTTTCCGAGCAGCAACAACAAGAGAATAAGCCAATTTCTCTGCATTAAAATATCTTCCCTCTACATCAGTGAGGGCTTTTGATACATAATAAACATGCTTTTGTACATTGCCTTCCTCCCTAATCAAAACAGCGGCTACCGCCTGCTCGGTAGCTGCCAGATAAACATACAACTTTTCCCCAAAGACCGGGCTACTCAACAAGGGTGGACTTCCCAAATACTTCACCAACTCTTGAAAGCTTTCGCTGCTCAGAGTCCATTCAAACCCTTTATTACCAGAAGAACCTTGAAAAAGGCAAGCACCGCTCTGCCGACCTCGAGATGAACCTTCCTAAAGCAATCACCCTGTCGTTAAGCCTCTGTACGTCTTTAATGCAACGAGGAAGCTTTATAGTGACCAATGCCTTTATTTTTTCAGGATTGGCCTCAATTCCCCTCTCAGTAACCATGAAACCGAGGAATTTGCCAGCCTTTACCCCGAACACACATTTACTCGGATTCAACTTCATGTTGTTCTTCCTGAGATTAGCAAAAGTCTCACCAAAATCCTCTGCATGCTCGCGCCCTTTGGTTTTAACCACCATGTCATCGATGTAAGCTTCCACGTTTCTCCCTAGCTGCGAGCTGAATACCTTATTCACCATCCTTTGATAGGTAGCCCCAGCATTCTTCAAGCCAAAAGGCATCATCTTATAACAGTATAGCCCCCCTGCTGCTCGGAAAGTGCCGAGCCTTATCTGCACCATCTTCACCGATGGTACCCGAATAGGCATCTATAAACCGAGGAGCTCGAACCCTGCAATGGCGTCGACCAACTTATCAATTCTCGGCAGCGGATAACAGTCCTTTGGGCAAGCTTTATTCAGATCCGTGAAGTCAACACACATCCGCCACTTTCTATTTGAATTCTTCACCATAACCACATTAGCCAACCAAGTTGGGTAATGTATCTCCTCAATAATATCCGCCTTAAGAAGCTTCTCGACTTCCTTCTTGATCGCTTGATCCTTTTCCACCGAGTAAACGCGAGGTCGCTGCTGGATTGGTCGATAAGATGGATCAACATTCAACTGATGCAAAGCCACAGCCTCGCTCACCCCATGCATGTCCTCGGGTCGCCAAGCGAAAACATCCAGACTAACTTACAGCTGCTTAATTAAATTTTCTCTGGCCTCTGCCGTCAAAGCTCGACCAATCTTGATCTTCTGCTCGGGATAAGCAGAATTGATGACAACCTCTTCAAGCTCGTCTTGAGTCGTAAACTCTGGCTCATCTCGCATTTGGAGTGTGTCACACTCCACCTTCTCATCCTTCTCAGCTCGATCTTCGACTTTATCAAGCTGATCTACACTCATAGCCTCTACTAGCTCCTCAGACATGACTGTTGGCAAAGATTCATCCATAGGTTCAACGACCTCATTTGGTTCCTCAAATCCCCCCGACGTCAGTGTCGGCAAAGGATTATTAACACCTTCCTCGGCTACCTCTTCTCGCTCTGCTTGCTCCAGCGATTGCATCGTCGACAAAGATGGAAGAACCGCAATATCAGTCTGATCAACAACCATGGCTGCATCTGCCTCATATTGACCTTGCTCCCCCGACTTCAATGTCGGCATAGAGCTTGCACCCATCTCCACGTCTTCCTGTACCATCGCTACCACCGATGGTCCTACAGTCACATGCGAAGTTTCCTTGGTGCTGATAGTAACCTTCTGCTCGCCATCCTCCAAGGTCAACTTCTGCTTCTTTCTTTGTGTATCTCGCACATATTCAAGCACTGCTCGCGACTGGCTCCGTAATACCCCAACTCCTTGATCGGTATAAAACTTGGCTCTCTGATGTGGGATTGCTGCCACCATCTGAAACTTGGCCATGCTCGGTACGCCTAAGATGATGTTATAGGGAGATTTCAGGTTGATTACCATGAAGGTAATCTTCTTAGCTCGGGTCTTGCTTCCTTCACCGATAAACATCTCTAACTCGACGGTGCCCTTGACCGGAACCTTATGATTGGTAAAACCTTCTAAAGCCCCAGCATACGGTTTCAGCCGATCATCACTCAACTCCAAGCCCTGGAAGCAAGAATAATACATTACGTCCCGGCATGCTCCTGTGTCCACCAAAATTCTATGCACAACCAAGCCATCAACCAACGTTGAGACAATCAACGATTGCTCGCCTGCCACACTACTCGCCAACTCACTGCGAGTAAACTGAATAGCCTGTTCTCCATCTTGCAAAGTTGTTGGTCGATCCACCACTTTTGACAAGGAGTAGATTTGCTTGCCAAGCTGTGTCGGAGTGAGCTCCTCATCCATTATAACATTGATTACCCCCCTGATCGGTGGGGCTTCTCGCCTAGGAGCATTCCCTCTATTGCCTGCATCTCGCTTGAAGCGATCTAACCGCCCCTCGTTGATCAACTTCTGAATGGCCTTCTTCAATGGCCAGCATTCTTCTGTGGTATGCCCATAATCATCATGATAGGCACACCTCTTTGTCTGATCCCTCTCACCGGCAGTAGCTGGATTCATACGAGGAGGATTAGGAAGCTCGTTCCTTATCTCGTACATAATGTCCTCGCGCAACGTGTTGAGCGGGGTCAAGTCTGATTCACGAAGAAACTCCTTCGGCCGATCATACCGAGACTTGTTTTTATTGTAGCCTGCACTTCCTGCCTGACCGTTTCCCTTGGCATTCCCCACAGCTTCGCTGCTCTCCTTTTTCTTTTCCTTCTTTGTTGTCTCCCCAGCGCACCATTTTTGTGCTCGCATGAGCATCTCTGCTTGTGTCTTTGGTTCGCGCATACTTAACTCTGATCGCAAACCACCTTCACCTTCTAGCAATCCTATCTCAAAACACAATGTCACCTCTTGCTCGGTCAAACCAGGAACTTGCTCCAAGACTTTAGTAAACCTCTCAAGGTAGCTCGCCGTTGACTCATGTACACCTTGTTTAACCTTAGACAAGTCAGCCCTTGTCTTTGCCAACGAACCAGCTGTCCCAAAGTCAGCCAAGAATTTTGCTCGCAAATCTGCCCAATTATTGATCGAGCGTCGTGGCAATGCTCCCATCCAGGCTAAAGCTTTTCCTTGCAAGGCACCAACAAAGGCTCTGATCTTCAACGCCTCATCTGATGTTACTAAGCCAATTTGGGACTCAAAAGACATCAACCAGTCCCTGGCCTTGGTCTTGCCCGTGTACTCTTTAATGTTCGGAAATATTAACCCCTGCGTTGGTGGAGCATTCTCAATCCACGGAACCAACGGGCTAGCAGACGTACCCAAAAAATTCCCATCTAGAGCCTTGCCTTGTTCCCAGGCCTCCATCCAGCGCTTCAATTCCTCAAAATCTTGCATGTTAATGGTTGCAGGAAAACCACCTACAAGCTGAGGTTGTACCACAGGCAGAGGAGGGGCTTGTGGGGGTCCCATAACCGCAACGGCGAGGAATCCCCACGGCCTGCGCCACCTGTCCCTCGAGGTGCCCCAAATGAAAGCAATAAGTGCAGCTGACTGATGAGACCGTTTAGGAGAGGGAGTTCTACGCCTACTGATGACTGTATTTTATACGCAGTTATCAGGTATTATTCCGACTTAAATTATGCTATTTCTCGAGGTTTTTGTTATCTAATATGTGTTTTAGTGTTGCTTTATAGTTTCAGAGACTTTTGGAATAATTGTGCAAAATATAGGCACTTTATGCTCTATTTGGTTTGATAAGTGGCTCCCTGGCCAGCCTCTCACCCGTCCGCCTGATTGTGAGATATCTAATGTTAAAGAGCTATTTGACTCCTCCGGTCTCAACCTTAACTCATTGGCTCAGTCTATTCTCCGTAGCTTGACTCATAACGTTATTCGACCAGATTTCGCTCTCTTCCCATCCAGACAACCCGTGTTGGACAGCCGATTCTTCTGGTAAATTTTCCTTGTCCTCGGCTCTCTCCATCCTCACCCCGGCAGCTACTATATCTCCCTTGGCCAAATTCATTTGGCACAAACTTCTGCCCTCTCAAATTGGTGTTTTTCTTTGGCGTTTACTGCAGCAGCGTCTTCCAATTGATGAAGCTCTGATTCATAAAGGATTCCAAATTGTTTCCAAATGTGTTTGCTGCTCCCATCACTCTTTAGAATCCTTTAATCATCTCTTCCTTCGCAGCCAGTTAGCCTCATCGATTTGGTTGGCCTTCAGCCTATCTCACAATCTCTCTATCACGGGAAATTCCATCAGGCTTAGATGCTTAGCGGGTTGGGGCTCTTCCTCTACAGCCCATAAATTGCTTCCATCTCTTATTCTCTGGCATATCTGGAAGACCCGCAATGCTATCATTTACGACAATGCTGTTGTGTCCATTTCTTCCACTATCCATGCCATTTCTCAAGATCTCTCTCTTCTTATGGGATGCGGGAATTTCTTTATTCGGCAGAATCCCTCGGGTCCTTTTATTTCCTTTGCTACGAACAAGCAAAGACGAATCCGATCTGTTTCATGGTCCAAGCCGACTGGCTCGATTGTTAAATTGAACTCGGATGGTGCGAGTCGAGGTAACCCGGGTATTAGTGGCGGAGGGGGTATTATCCGAGACTCTGAAGGTAAAGTCCTCTTTGCTTATGCCTCTTTTTATGATTTTGCTACGAACACTGAGGCGGAATGTAAGGCCCTCTATCAAGGAGTTTGTTGGCTTCACTCTCATGGTTTTCGCCAGGCCATAGTTGAGATGGACTCTATGATTTTATATAATTGTCTTGCTAAAGGTCATCACCCCCCCTGGACTCTCCATTATTATATTAGAGGCATTTTATCCATGCAAAGGGACTTCTTGTTTATATTTAGTCACTGTTATAGAGAAGCTAATTCTGTTGCGGACGGGCTCGCCAACTATGCCATTGATTCGCGGTTGAACTCTGAGTTTTCTTCTCTCGATGCCTTGCCTACTCTTATTAGAGGGAATTCCATTTTGGACAGTCATGGTACTTGTTATCTCCGCATATCCTAGTTTTTTAGTTCTCTTTTGTATCCATTTCTCTTTCGAGGTAAGGCTCCTTTGTCCCCCCATTTATAAGGGTAAAGGTTGTCCCCCTTTGTATCAAGTTTGTATCTTTCTTTAATAAAAAAAAAAAATAAAACTCTGCAAAAAAAAAAAAAAAAAAAAAATAGGCACTTTATGCTGAATTGAAGAACTTCAGGGACCAAACTGCAAAAACTGAAAACTTGAAGACCAAAAGCTGAAAAATCAGAATTTCCAGCAAATTCAGCCGCCCACTTTCATAGAGATTTAATTGCATTGGGAAACATGAAGTCCTAATTTAATTCTTTTTAGTGTTTTAATTATATTGTATCTCATTTTCCTCCTTGGTGTAGGATTAATTAGGTATAAATAGATCCCTTTAGTTAGGAAAAAAGGAGAGAAGTTCTCAGATATTTTTCTTTTTGTCTATGAAGAAATATTCTCCAAGAATGGTTCAAGGTTTTGTATTTTCAATTATGGAGAATTAATTCCATAATCTAGGAATTGGAGGTAACTTGTATCGAAACTATTGTTTTATATTAATTCTTATACATTTAATTCTTGTTGATTGTGGTGTTTATCATCCCTCTATTATTTCGCTTTGAACAAATGAATGTAATCGCAAATAATAAAGGCCTAGAGGTGCGGATAACTGCATGACCAATGTGCATATGTCGTACACTGGCTCACCATCACAATAAATTGGATCTATCGATGCACGAGAGTGATAAGTTAGGACCAGGTTCATACATGATCTAGGTGACAGATAGATTATATGTTCTTGTTCTTAGGATATAGAATTGATGAATTTTGCGGGGATGGAGGCTGAACCAATTGTTCAACAGTCTATATCTATCTTTTGTGAACGAACCCAAGGTATTGAATGATACTTTATTTAAATAAACAATAGAATAGATACAAGTGAATCCTAATTCCTAGTCAATTTACAAATCTTTGATTTATCTCATCTTTATATGTTTTGTTAGTTTGATTATTTTATTGCTTTCTAGTTAATTTAATTTATAAAAACAAAAAAAACCAATTAGTTATTAATTGTTTTATTTTAATAGATTAGTTAAATTTACTATAATCAAATCCAAATCTCTGTGGTTCGACCCTTTCTTCCCAAGCTGTTCTACAATAATCTTGTCCACTTGCAAGGAAAATAAATTTAAAATAAGACATCGATCAAGTTTTTGGCGCCGTTGCCGTGGATTTGTTATTTTGATTTAGTTAATTTAGCTTTTCTTTTATTATTTTTGTTTTTATAAAAAAAATTCTCAAAAAAAAATTTAATTAATTCCGAAAATTAAAAATAAATAAATAAATAAAAACTTTTAAAAAAAATAATAATAATGGCGTACAATAATTATCCTTGGGGTATGGAAAATTACGCACCTATGAGAGCCACAAATGAATATGCCTACCGAAATGCTAGAAGAACTCAACCATCTTTTCCTAATAGCTATGAACTTGATTATCACAATCAACCATCTTTTCCGCCCTATCATAATAACTATAATGAGCCATCATATTATAATCAGCCCTTTTGTAATGAACCTCCTCCTTATTCATCCCTTTATAATGAACATCCACCTTATCCGTTCTATTATAATGAGTCTCCTTCTTATTGTAATCAATCATCTTTCTCCTCGCATAATTATTATAATGAACCACCTTCGTATTGTCAACAACCTCCAAAGTTAGACGAAGCAAGCAAAAGTCAAGCTTCCCTTCTGAGATATATGCTAGAAGAAATAGAAAATTTAAAGGAGATACTTGCAAAATCTAACAAAGAAAGAGAAGAGGTAAGTAATCCTATTCAACCTTCTAATATGCCTAATAAAGTTGATAATTCTGTTAAAGAAGTTGAAAAGGATAAAAGTGAAAATAATCAAGAAAAAGAAGAAAAAGTAGAACTAGAAGTGCGAGAGAATGAGTTGATTCCTAAAGATGATGAGATACCCATGGAAGTCTCTAAGGGGGAATGTAATATAGAAATGAGTAAAGAAAACACAAATATTGAGGAAAAATAATTGATAGTAGTAGGGGAGCCGATTGAAAAAGATGATGAGTTGATTTTAGAATCCTAAGATTTTCCACAAAATGATGTACAACCTCATTGTTCTCAAGAACCCGAAACAATTTCGAAGACTTTCACTGTAATTTATTCTCCAATTGATTCTCTGCTAGACACTTATGTGGAGTTAGGGACGCCTTCTTCATATTTTCTTGAAGAGAATCAAGAACCTATTTTAGAGATACATGAGGATGAGCAATGTTATGATGAAAAATTGGGGGAAATTCCGGATAGGATTACATTAGAAGATTTAGGTGTGAAATTACCCGTCCCAAATCAATTAAATGGCCATCAAATAAAGCAAATTTCGCCAAGGAAGTGTTTGGTTTCAAAAATGTGTGCATTCCTAAGTGATCCGGCGATGCCTTCTTAATGAAAAGAAAGGAGTTAAGTCAAGCTAACGACTATAACTTAGAACAATTTCTAAACCCTTATCTCTTTGTATTTATTTTGTTGCTTTTTGAGTCACTCGTAAGAGTCTCCCTGAGTTTGTGGGTTTATAGGGGAGTGTTAATAGTGTAACCCTCACAAAAAGATTTTATTTTTATGTATTTATATGCATTAATATTTAATAATGTTATTTTAATTTTTGTAGATTTTTTTTATTTTAATTTAAACAGGTTAAAGGCTGCTTCAAAAGATTTATTTTGTGGGTTCAACTGAAATTAATAAAACAATTTATGACTGATTCAACAAATAATAAAAGTTCAGGGGCTTAAATGAAACTACCTTGCGGTCGCAAGGCCCTTTGACCTTGCGATCGCAAGGTGCACGTAAAGTGGGTGCTGGAAGGAAGGAGTTGTATGGTTTAAATTAAACATTAAAAAAATAATAATAAGAAAGGGAAAAGGAAAGGCGGTGACCCCTCTCGTTTCTCCTTTCTCTCTCTCTCCCACTCTCTTTCATCTCTCTCTCTTCTCTTCGCTCTCCCCCACATCGCTATCCCCCCATCTCTCATATCTCCCTCTTCGCCAAGTCTCTCTCATCTCCCTATCCATCTCCATCTACCTCTCATTCAAACCCAAGCGATCCAAGCCACATCTTCTCCGTCCACCCAGCCTGCCTCTCGCCAAATCATCCCCAAGCCTCCTATCTCACTGGTCCCACCTCCCAACTCATACGCCCCAAATCTAGCCGCCATTCTCAATAGCCGGCCATCTCCTTCTTAATCACCACAGGCCACGCAAGGCGGGATCGACCCGTATATCTCTATCTCCAGTTTGTTCATCAAATCATGGAAGGCCTTCACACCCAGCCATCCTCCCATCTCTCTGCCCCAATTGCCATCCCAAGGCAATTCCCAGATTTAAATGTTGCAATTTTCTTGTGAATTATTGGGCAGTTGGGCGAGATAGTCAGTCTGATAATTAATTTTTCGAAAAATCTGGTTCCCTGTTGGTAATTTGATGTTGGTGTGTAGCCATGAACACTCTTATTCTAAGTTAAATTAAGGATGGTTATGTGCTTATGATTTACTATGGGAAGGGTTGATTAAAATAAATTTCTTTTGGGTTCTTAATCTGTAAATGGCATGGAGCAAGAAATTGATGCTATATCCCTTTTTGGTTGTGACAAATTTAAAAAGTGTTGTTATCATATTTCCTCTGGATTGGGTGTAAATTTAATTTCTTTATTCTAGTACATCTATATGATTTCGAATGCAACAGCTTGAATTGGGAGATGATATTTTCCACTTGGAATATAATTGTTTTATAATTAGTCGGAAATATGCGTTCCTTTCGAATTATGTTTCGGTCAAACTATTTGTCAAAGTATTATGTTTTTGCAATTGGATAATTTTACGATGAAATTATGTCGATAAGTATATTCTGGTTATACTTGTATCAATTGGTGACATTGTCTAATTGCGTTGCGGTTGAGGGTTTGTTCTAGAAATTTAATCTTGGGAAATTAAATATTAATTATGAAATTGTTTAAGTCGGTTAGAAGAGTAGTTTCATGCTGCCCATTTAAAAAAAAAATTGGTTGGATAATTTTTGTGTTGATCTAAGATGGTGTTGACTATTGTACAATTCCAATGTTGTTGACTTATTCTTTATCCCGAGTTTATATTTCACTCACATTGAGGACAATGTGAAATTTAAGTTTGGGGGTGGGAATTGTCTTGCGCTTAAATTACTATATTTTTTGAGAAGAGCCGTTTAACCTGTTTTCAGTCATTTAGCTTTTATTTTCTTTTTGTTGTTTTTAGTAGTTAGTTTATTTTAATAAAAAAAATTGAAAATTTTCAAAAAAAATAAATATTAGAAAATTTTAAAAAATTTCCGAGTGTTTAATATTGGTATGGTTTCTTCTGCCAATGTAAACATGTTTGTTAATAGCGATGCATGTATAGTTGTCTACAAGCCTTAGCTTGGTCTAGTTGATGGAACTTTATATCTTCAAAAATTTTGAGCACAAAAATACCATGACTTGATTTATTAAAGAATTTGGATATTTTTATTGAGTTTATAGTGCACATGGCATTCCTTTGAACCTTGCTATTTTTGTGATCACGAACATTTTAAACAGCCGTCATTACATGATTGTTGCATTATATTTGCGACTTAGGGTTGATTGCATGCTAAGTTAGATTTGTTAGACTTCTTTTGCTAATATATCTCAAGCACACTTTCGAACCGTGAGTGCATTTAAGTCTTGATTTTCCCTACCTCTTTTCTAGCGAAAGCTTATGTGAAATACTTGTGGAGCTTGTTTTTAAAACTTCGAGTTAGGGAATGATTTAAAACTTTGTTGAATTTACTCCGTGAAAACGGCAAGCATGAGCATTGTGGCAGGATATGGATTGATAGGCCATCTTTGGAACGTTTGAGCCTTTTTATCTCACCATCCCTATTATATATTAATCTCTAGTGTCCCCTTTGAGCTTTATTAAAAAGAATGGCGTGTGCTAAGCACACATCGACCCCCATTCGACATCATTTCTATTACCCACATTAACTTAACCCTAAAACTTATACACTTTTGCCTACCTTTTGAGAGAGTAGGATTGAGTTGGGAATGTTGTCTACGTGGTGATTGATGCAGTTCAAAAATAGCACCAATGAGTTCTTGTATTGAGAAAAAAAATTGCATATATGAAAAAAAAAAATTGAAAAGGGTGCGAAAATCAAAAGTGCACATGCCCTTCAAAAGAAAAAAAAGAATAGAAAAAAAAAAAGAAAGCAAAGAAAAGGATCATTGGGAAGAAAATCTTTATGATGATGATGATATCTTCTTCAACCCAAAAGTTCAAGTTTGGGGGTTGTTGAAGGAAAGTGAGTGCTTTGTATGGAAAAAAAGGGAAATATATTCTTACTCTCTCATTTTGTAATTTCTTATCCCTTTTATTGTTACCCCTCACCTTGGCCATACATTACAAGCTTAATAAAGTCCTATTGATCTAGTTGCCACATTTGTTTGTGTTAGTTGACATGGTTTGGAAGTATAGTTGATTTGACCCTCGTTTTGAATTATATACACATCTTCATATAGCTCACCGTATTTCCATAATCTCAGCTATTATAAGTAATTAGGACTTGAGAGCATTGTATTTCATACATAGTTAGTGCATGGGATGGATGTATAAGCATTTGAATTCTATCAAGATCTCTCTTCGTGTTGTTAACCGGGTATTGATGGTATGTACATGTTTTGTGATGCACACGTTTTTATTGAAATATTTTAGGAATGAATGTTGTGCTTAGCTTGATAAAACTTTCTAAGTTTGGAGATAGTCAATTAATGGTTTTCACACACACACGGAGATGTAGAAGTGATATTGATGATGATTGAGTGAAAGCCTAGACTTGTGGCTATGTGTTGTTATTTATCATTCCTTGAGGCATTATGTGGTACCATGCCGATATTTTGACTTGTGAAAGAAAAAAAAATATTTTTTTATTTTCTTTAATTTAGTTTAGTTTAGTTTTGTATTTATATGTTTTATTTTACTCGAGGACGAGCAAAAGTTTAAGTTTGGGGGTATTTGATGACTGTATTTTATACGCAGTTATCGGGTATTATTCCGACTTAAATTATGTTATTTCTCGAGGTTTTTGTTGTCTAATATGTGTTTTAGCGTTGTTTTATAGTTTCAGAGACTTTTGGAATAATTGTGCAAAATATAGGCACTTTATGCTGAATTGAAGAACTTCAGGGACCAAACTACAAAAACTGAAAACTTGAAGACCAAAAGCTGAAAAATCAGAATTTCCAACAAATTCAGCCGCCCACTTTCATAGAGATTTAATTGCATTGGGAAACATGAAGTCCTAATTTAATTCTTTTTAGTGTTTTAATTATATTGTATCTCCTTTTCCTCCTTAGTGTAGGATTAATTAGGTATAAATAGATCCCTTTAGTTAGGAAAAAAAAGGAGAGAAGTTCTGTATTATTTTTCTTTGTCTATGAAGAAAGATTCTCCAAGAATGGTTCAAGGTTTTGTATTTTCAATTATGGAGATTAATTCCATAATCTAGGAATTGGAGGTAACTTGTATCGAAACTATTGTTTTATATTAATTCTTATTCATTTAATTCTTGTTGATTGTGGTGTTTATCATCCCTCTATTATTTCGCTTTGAACAAATGAATGTAATCGCAAATAATAAAGGCCTAGAGGTGCGGATAACTTCATGACCAATGTGCATATGTCGTACGCTGGCTCACCATCACAATAAATTGGACCTATCGATGCACGAGAGTGATAAGTTAGGACCAGGTTTATACATGATCTAGGTGACAGATAGATTATATGTTCTTGTGCTTAGGATATAGAATGGATGAATTTTGCGGGGATGGAGGCTAAACCAATTATTCAACAGTCTATATCTATCTTTTGTGAACGAACCCAAGGTATTGAATGATACTTTATTTAAATAAACAATAGAATAGATACAAGTGAATCCTAATTCCTAGTCAATTTACAAATCTTTGATTTATCTCATCTTTATATGTTTTGTTAGTTAGATTATTTAATTGCTTTCTAGTTAATTTAATTTATAAAAACAAAAAAAAAAAAAACCTATTAGTTATTAATTGCTTTATTTTAATAGATTAGTTAAATTTACTATAATCAAATCCAAATCTCTGTGGTTCGACCCTTGCTTCCCAAGCTGTTCTACAATAGTCTTGTCCACTTGCAAGGAAAATAAATTTAAAATAAGACATCGATCACCTACGAATGTAAGAACCCCTTGGTGATCGCGAACGGCGACTATAAGCACGAGATCGCCGCGGTGAAGGTGAACGGAATCGGCGAGCATGTGACCTTTGTGGAGAAGGCGAACGTCGGCGACGACGTGACTGGGCCGAATCCTCGCCAATTCGCGGTCCCAGCCTTGAGTGAACACTAGGAACAACCTTATGACTAGCCTTGCTTCCTTCTGGTTGCTCGCGCTGTTTAGAGCCTTGTGCTCGCGGTTGAGAATAAACAATCAAAGGGTTCACCGGGTTACCACCTGTGCGAGAAACCCCTGCCACTTGGCTTAGAGCCGTCAAGGCTGGTAACGGATCTACCTCGATGGGCAATGGCGGCTTGCCCATAGCAATCAATTGTAGGTTGAGTTGATGCATCTGACCCAAATAGATGGCTCTTTGACGTAAAGCTTCCTCACGAAACTCATGGGCTAACCCGACCGCAGCTTCTGCGCTTCTGGCCAGTGAATCAACCCCACGTGTGACGACCCGACCCGGACTCCAATGCGGAATCCCAAGGTCGTGCCGTCAAGACAAGCTAAAAGACGGACAAGCACCCGCTAAGCGTAGTGGTGCGAGTCCAGAGTTGAACCAACAACTCTAAACAGGAATGAAAAGCCATAACGACAAAACCGAATAACCAAAAACTAAAATCTACGGAAGCGAATCATAAGTGGGACCAAAGCCTATAATTATAAACTAAGGAATACAAGGCTGAGAGACGACTATCTCTCGACAAATCTACGACTCGCGTGACGCAACATTGCGCACAGACAACAAACCATCGGTAACCTAAGGCCGGCGAAGCAACAAGAACCCAACCTGATAAACGACAACTCTACGGCTAAAACATGCCGGAGGAATAAATCAACTAAAAGAGTAAGAGATAAATACTAACAACTAAACCAAAGTCTCACGACTAACGTCGTCGGAGATGACAATACCAACAATACTAGGTTGAGTGAGCTAAAGCATGCTCGGAATAATAAAAGGGAACAACTCATAAGAGATACAACAGCTCGACCAAACAAGTCGGCTACCAAAATAATACGAGAACAAAATACTAACATAATCTACCCAAGTAAAGTCTACATAACTTTACAATCGTGTCTCACCAATACATAATAACATAATAATAATAAATACAAGTTTAAAGCCCGGAAGACCACCTTCTAGGAATCACTATCCGAAGCTCCCACGCGTACTAACGGGATCACTGCAAAAACTAAGGAAAACAAACACACGAAATGAGTCATAATGACCCAGTAAGTTACTAAATGCAAATGTATGGCATAGCATGTCGTGGCATGGCATAATGCACAAGCATATATAAAAATCATGATATCTTACTAGCATACCAATAATAAACTTGTATTAAGTCATCATGTAACATAAACTTCATAAACCACATAGCACGTTTTCTTTCATATAAGTGCTTATACCTAAGCACGTAAAACCAAGACATGGGCCAAGCCCTCAATATTCAAATCATGGGTACCACCCACAATTGATCATAATCTGGGTTTCAATCCTCAAATGATCACAACTCACCAGTTTTCTTAATGAGTACCTCGTTACATTCATCCAACCCTGGGATGAGAAATGGGAGCTCAATATCAGGCTAGGGGGCGCTAATACGAGACCACATCCCACTATCGGCCAAATAGTGGGGAGAAAGGGTACCAATGCGGTGATTCATAGCGAATGTTCCCAAAGGCTATGAATCGTCTCATTGCCGACAAAACGACCAAGACGCCAGCTGGACTTAAATCAAGATGCTCAAGTAGATATTTACTTGGATAAACCAATAGGGACCAAGTCCATCACAAAAGAACTTATCAATTCAAGTAGGTCACAATGCTCTACAAAATCCAATAAACAATGCACATAATTGTACATACTTAACATGTTCAACTAACTTGTAGGTTTAGTTCAAAAACCACATATTGAGGTATTCATAATCCTCAAGTCATCACCAATTCAAGAATAGCTTATAGCTCAATAAATCACAAAGGGAGGTCTACTATAATCCCCTACTCAAGATTAAATCAAAGACTATTATTTTAGTCTAAGAACAAACACAAACAAGGCTTAGCATTTAAGCTTTTACATAAAGGCATACCAGACTCAACCATAGTCCTAACCGTCGAGCATAATCGACGTCCTCGAAACCATTCTCATGAATGACAAGACTACACCGTAGTCCAAGACCCGCAAGTTTTCCATGTACGTTCATCTGAATTCCCTAAAGGAAATCTCATTCAATAGTCATTTCATAAAGATACGCGAGATCATTGATTGGTCTCTAATGCTCCGTGCTCTACGGGCACACTCTAAATAAATCCCCAACAAACCTCTATATCATGGGTGTCACAAATGGGACACAATTAGGGATGCTCGGGTACTCACAATTAAAACCAACCAAACCCGAACATCGTAGGCTTTCAACATAAGGCTCACTAACGTCTTATTGAACTCTAAATGACTCCATTGAGTCTAAATATCACATTTCATAAAATACACATTTGATAAATCCCGAAACTAACACATCATTCACGTTCATAATAATTCTCCCAAAGATAATCCGGGCTTGTTTCCCAAGCCTCAAAATCCAAGAACTCAACATAATCATAATCAATCAAAACCCAAAAGTCGTAGGACTTCAACCCGAGTTCATTAACACTTTATTGAACTTATTTCGACTCTGTTGAGTCTAAATGCTAAGTTTCATTATTTACACCCTTCATCGATTTCAACATTAATACCCACTTGAATTACCAACAATTCATCCAATAATTCGGGATTGATTATCAAGCCCTAAAAATCCAAAATAAAACCCAACATAAATCATAACCCATTTCATAATCTCATAATTTCAATTAAGTGATCCTACTCATGTTATCTAGTGAGTTCACTCTTCCAAAGCCCCAATCATAGGCATACTTTCATAATACACCCAAATATAATGTAAACTAATTTCTAAACATGAAGCCCATTTCTCATAATCCAACACACAATATCATTCAAAACATCCTCCTCAAATGCTCCTAACAAGTTCATACTTCCAAAATCCCCAAAATTGGGCAAACATAGCATACAAGGTGTTCATTGCCCACAAATAGCATATATATTGTTTTCCTTAGGGCCAATGAACCAAAATCAAAAGGAAGTAACTTACCTAGCTTGAGTGAAAACTCAAGAGAACACAAATCCGATCGGTGAAGTTGTTCTACTCGTCGAGGGCTTCAAGATTCCGAAGTTTGAAGGCAATCGGGTGGGTGGATCGTCTTGGATCGAAGAGAGAAGGAAGCTAGGGCTTGAATCTCCCTTGGACTCTCTCTCTCTATAATACGTATGTGGAGGAGGAAGAATGAGGAGATTTGGCTGAATTGGGAAGAGGTTAGGCTATATATACTTCCACAACAATAAGGGGCACAATAGACTTTTCCTTGTACAATTAGTAGAGATTAGGATTAATCAATCACTAATCTAACCTTAATTAACTTCCAACTAATGTTAGGACATGATTTGGGTTAAGTATGAGAGGTTAGGAAGGGTTTAGAGGGGTTTAATGAGGGTAGGAATAGGTATATTCGTCCAAACACAAAACAGGGAAAAAAAATCCCGTAGCATTCGGTGTTGAGGCGGGCGCCTCACTTCTCTCCAGGCGGGCACTGGCTCTGCCTAATTTCATTTGGCAAGCTCTCAGCACTTGAGGCGGGCGCCTCACTATGTCCAGGCGGGCGCCTGGGCCTCTGAACCTCCAAAACTTGGTCTAAACATGTCCTAAATGGTCCCAAACTTATGGGCAACCATTCTAGGGTCTAACCCAACTCAAAACAAGTCAGAAACACACCCGAAGAACTCCCGAAACAACTCGGAGCGAAACCGGGAAGGGGTGCAACAACGTGCAACCGGAACGACGAATGAACTCGCAATCGAACGAGCAATGAAAGGAGACTTTTAAGGCAAGTCTAAGGGCTAATGAAGAAGCTTAAATACTTCTAGAAAGTTGAATAACAACTAGGGAAATAAGAATCCCAAAGGAGAGACGATTACGCGACTCGATTCCCGAACTACGCGATAGAGACGAACGCTATCTCCAAAACTTCCAAATCATCGATAGACTTAAGGAACACCTCCAACTTGAAGTCTAATACATCTAAACATGTTAATAAACCATCTTATAGAGGTCTAGGACCCAAACCGAGGTCACGAACACAAAACGCAAGCAAACCCTCAATCGCGTCGCATTCCGACTATCGTCGAGTCACGACTTGTGACTTTAGCAAGTCAACAACTATATGGAGTCTCTTAATAATGTTTTGGTCTTAATATGGTCTCTCAAACATATCTAGACCCTCTCGCAAACCAAACATACCGTCGACAAAGGAAGAAGTGCAAGTATAGCACGCAAACCGAGATAACGAAGGAGCGGGGTGTCACACTCTCTCCACCTTAAAAAGAATTCGTCCCGAATTCTAAATCATGATACAAACCAACATTAGGTCCACACTCAACCACCATACATCGAGACAATGATTTGTGTCTCTTAATCCCGAGTTAACACTCGATCTCAAAACCACCAACCTTGACTCGAATCTCCGAGTCTACCACTACAATATACACGAGGGTCGAACTATAATAATCCAAATTCAAAAGTCTACGAAATCTCAATAGACACGACATCAAACACCTTCTATCGGAAACAATATGACTCATGCTTGAGTCACGAATACACATACGAACAACACTAGGCCAAACATGTAGGCAAAATCCCAAACTTCAACATGAAGAACACATTCAACATACTACCGAAACTATTTGTCTCGGGGCACAACACGAAATTCAAGAACAAGAGGTTCTAACTTTAAGGAAATAATAATTGCCTATGGAGCAATTTACAAACAAATCAAAGATAAGCAAATCGGCATTTCAAACCATGTAAATCATACTCGCGATTTTCCTATCGCGGTAACAACACATAAGAGCACATTAATGAAATGTTTTGAAAATTCATTCCATTTCATGTCCATTCCATTTGGTAACGGGTATAGTCAATTTCTACCATAATTCATACCAATCCTAGTTCAACAACGAACCACTTTTGATCACCAATTTAGGGTACCGGCTAAATTGGATACTCAAAAGCTTCCGTTGCAAGGATGCGAAGGTTCATGATTAAAAGGTTTTAAGCATCCTTTAATAGTCTCCTATGCTAAGGAAATGAATGAGCAGAGATAATAATGATGAAATGAGAATTTAGTATACTACAATGTAATGCATCAAGTAGGTGTTTCCTACAACTAATGCACATAACTGAATAAAAATTCAGACCAAGTAACAAGGTCTATTACCTTGACAAACAACAATCATAGCTATCACAAAACTCGTGTACCTAGTACACTCAACCAAGATAATTTCCCAGAAATCACCACGAATCGACAAGGCTACTAATGCCCGTAACGTCCATACTCCGCAAAACTATCCTTTCTTAAGCTCTAGACCAAGTCTACAACCAATGTACTAAGCATCCTAACACAACGTTAACATCTCAATACTCACGGTGAAGCGTCAATCTCTCCCCGTGATTATCCTCTAAATCGCAACCTTCAACCTTCTCACAAGTCGAGTGTATATCCTTACTCGCATAATAACCACTAACAACAATATAATATCAATATTACTCATTACATAAAACATATCCTTATAGAATATACAAACATCATACCAAACCGATAAGTATCAATTACAATTCATGCTTCATATATTATTCATATATATATATACATACATATACATAATATGGCCTTTTTATATAACCACAAGAACCACAACTCTATATATATAGCATAGTCTTATATATACATAGACTAAACAAGAATCCATACACCATGCGATTACCTACCGTAATCCACAAAACAAACCATGTCATATATCGATCTCACATTGGGGTATTATTCCCGATCGAGCAAATAACCAATATTACACAATACACCATATAATGTATGTATGAATGCACATGAGCTACCGATTAAAACGTGTACTCATAATAACGGTAATAGTAGCAACGGTATAATTTACGTATATATATATACAAGAATATACCTTCCTATTTTGGATAGGCCTCAAAACTCCGCAATGGCCAACCGCCACGCGCACGACCTCAAACTCTAGGCCGTCCACCACCTCTCTTGGAGCCACCGGATTGTTGACTAGTACTCCTGCATCGATTAACCTCATCTTCGGGCAATCCTTACGAACATGATCACCGCCACAAGCGAAACACTTTCCTCGATTTACCCCAACATCGTTCTCGGCATGTCCCGTCCTCATACAAAAATTACATATTAACTCGCCGCCTCGTCGTCTCCGACTAGAGGTAGGAACATCACTCCGTCTACCAGTACGTGTGATTTCTTGATTAACTTTCTGAGGTGCTGCCTGCCCTCTATTACCATCATTGCCCCTAATAGTACTCGAGGCTCTCTTTTGAGCATACTCCTCGATGTCCAACTCCATTGCATACGCACGATCCACAGCGACTCGGTAATCCGTAAGTTGTAGTAACGAACGAGCCGCCTACGATATTTCATCTTTAGGCCCTTCACAAACCGTTGGGTCTTCCTAGCCTCATCGGTACCAAGTAACCACAATAGCGAGCCAACTCGTGAACTTCCGAATCTTGACCGAGCCACCGCCATAGCTCCTTGTTCTAATGCCATGAACTCCGCTTCTTTCTTTCCCGAACTATCGGAATAATCGTGCCATAAACTCCATCGTGAAGTTTTCCCACACTAGAGGCACTCCATGGTGTCTCCAACTATCTCGTAACACATGCCACCAATGGTCACCGCACTTAATTTAAACACCGCTAGGGTCACCATCTCTCCCGACGCACAACCCATAGCCGCAAAGATCTTCTCCATGCTTTCTATCCAAAGTTCGCTTTAGAAGCATCGGGTGTCCTCCATCGAAGCTCTCGTGTTCCAACTTCAAGAATCTCGCAAGAATGATAGAATTGTCTTCCATCCCAAACATCTGCCGAGGAGTCACACGCGGATCCGTAACATTCTCCCTCTCTCGTAGCCACGAGTTGTACCCGGGGTCTACTAGAACTAGCTCCACGCCAAATTCCCGACATAATACGCCTACAAAGAACACTCAGCGTTAATAACTCAACAATAAACCCAACCCAAACTAGGCCAAGGAACCTATCCTCGGCGAAATAGCTAACCTATAGCTCGATACCAATGACGCCCGACCCGGACTCCAATGAGAAATCCCAAGGTCGTGCCGTCAAGACAAGCTAAAGACGGACAAGCACCCGCTAAGCGTAGTGGTGCGAGTCAAGAGTTGAACCAACAAACTCTAAACAGAATGTAAAGCCATAACGGCAAAACCGAATAACCAAAAACTAAAATCATGCGGAAGCAAATCATAAGTGGAACCCAAAGCCTATAATTATAAACTAAGGAATACGAAGGCCGAGAGACGACTATCTCTCGACAAATCTACGACGCGTGACGCAACAATTGCGCACGCACGCAACAAACCATCGGCCAACCTAAGGCCGGCGAATCAACGAATACCAACCCGATAAACGAACAACTCAACGGCTATAACATGCCTGAGGAATAAATCAACTAAAAGAATAAGATATTCAAATTCTAACAACTAAACCCAAGTCTCACGACTAACGCCGTCGGAGATGACAATACCAACAATACTAGAATGAGTGAGCTAAAGCATGCTCGAATAATAAAAGGGAACAACTCATAAGAGATACAACAACGACCAAACAAGTCGGCTACCAAAATAATACAATAACAAAATACTAACATAATCTACCCAAGTAAAGTCTACATAACTTTACAATCGTGTCTCACAAATACATAACAACAATAATAATAATAAATCCAAGCTTAAAGCCCGGAAGACCACCTTCTAGGAATCACTATCCGAAGCCGCCACGCGTACTAACGGGATCACTGCAAAAACTAAGGAAAACAAACACACGAAATGAGTCATAATGACCCAGTAAGTTACTAAATGCAATTGTATGGCATAGCATGGCGTGGCATGGCATGATGCACAAACATGTATAAAATCATGGTATCTTTAATAGTCTACCAATAATAAACTTGTATCAAGTCATCATGTAACATAAACTTCATAAACCACATAGCATGTTATCTTTCATATAAGTGCTTATACATAAGCACGTAAAACCAAGACCTGGGCCAAGCCCTCAATATTCAAACCGGGTACCACCCTCATATGATCATAAACTGGGTTTCAATCCTCAAATGATCATAACTCATCAGTTTTCTTAATGAGTACCTCGTTACATTCATCCAACCCCGGATGAGAAATGGGAGCTCAATATCGTGCTAGGGGCGCTAATACGAGACCACATCCCACTATCGGCCAAATAGTGAGGAGAAAGGGTACCAATGCGGCGATTCATAGCGAATGTTTCCAAAGGCTATGAATCGTCCCATTGCCGACAAAACGACCAAGACGCCAGCTGGACTCAAATCAAGATGCTCAAGTAGATATTTACTTGGATAAACCAATAAGGACCAAGTCCATCATAAAAGAACTTATCAATTCAAGTAGGTCATAATGCTCTACAAAACCCAACATTCAATGCACATAATTGTACACACTTAACATGTTCAACTAACTTGTAAGTTTAGTCAAAAACCACATATTGAGGTATTCATAATCCTCAAGTCATCACCAATTCAAGAATAGCATATAAGCTCAACAAATCACAATATAAGGTCCACTATAGTCCTCTACTCAAGATTAAATCAAAGACTATTACTTAGTCTAAGAACAACCACAAATCAAGACTTAGCATTAAGCTTCACTTATAGGCACATCAGACTCAACCCAAGTCCCGCTCGTCGTTTGTAATCGACATCCTCAAGACCAATCTCGTGAATGACAAGACTACCCCGTAGTCTAAATCCCGCAAGTATTTTCATATTCTCGCGACTAAATTCCTTATAGTGAATTCATCGAATAACCATTATTAAATAGTACTCGAGACCATGGGTTGGTCTCTAATACTCCGTGCTCTACAAGCACGCTCTAAACAGGTTCCCAATAGGTCTCTATAACATGAGGGTCTCCATTGGACACAATGAGATACTCGGGTGCGCACAAACATAAGCAAACGAGACCCGAACATCGTAGGGTCTCAACCCAAGGCTTGTTATCACATTAATGGCCTCACAAAGACTCCGTTGTGTCTTAATTCTACATTCCATTCTTTATGTGTTTCATAGCCCCACAATTAAACATTTCATTCATATATACTACAAAATCCCAAAGTTCATTCGGGCTTGATTCCCAAGCCTAACAACCCAAAAACTCATTATAATCATAGTCAAACGAAACCCAAATGTCATAGGACTTCAACCCGAGTTCATTAACACTTTATTGAACTTACTAGGACTCCGTTGAGTCTAAATGCTAAGTTTCATCATTTACGCACTTCATCAATTTCAACAATAATACCCACTTAATTTAACAACAATTTCCCAATAATTCGGGCTTGGATCTCAAGCCCTAAAATTCACAACAAACCCAACATAAATCATCCTCTTCACTTTATAACAAATTCCAAAGTAATTTGGACTTGATTCCCAAGCCCTAAAATTCACAAAATCTTAACAAAGGGATAACCCATTTCTCCCAACACACAATATCATTCAAAACATCCTCCTCATGGCATTAACAAGTTCATACCTCTAAAAATTAACAAATTAGGCATACAAGGCATACAAGGTGTTCATTGCCCACAAATAGCACATATATTGTTTTCCTTAGGGCCAATGAACCAAAATCAAAAGGAAGTAACTTACCTAGCTTGAGTGAAAACTCAAGAGAACACAAATCCGATCGGTGAACTTGTTCTACTCGTCGAGGGCTTCAAGATTCCGAAGTTTGAAGGCAATCGGGTGGGTGGATCGTCTTGGATCGAAGAGAGAAGGAAGCTAGGGCTTGAATCTCCCTTGGACTCTCTCTCTCTCTATAATACGTATGTGGAGGAGGAAGAATGAAGAGATTTGGCTGAATTGGTGAAGGGTTAGGGTATTTATACTTCCACAACAATAAGGGCACAATAGACTTTTCCCAAGTACAATTAGTAGAGATTAGGATTAATCAATCACTAATCTAACCTTAATTAACTTCCAACTAATGTTAGTACATGTTTAGGGTTAAGTATGAGAGGTTAGGAAGGGTTTAGAGGGGGTTTAATGAGGGTAGGATAGGTATAATTCGTCCAAACTCAAAACAGGGGAAAAATCCTGTAACTGCATTCTGGTGTTGAGGCGGGCGCCTCACTTCTCCCCGGCTCGCCAAAGATAATTCCATTTTACAAGCTCTCAAGACTTGAGGCGGGCGCCTCACTATGTCCGGGCGCCTCGGCCTCTGAACCTCCAAAACTTGGTCCAAACATGTTCTAAATGGTCCCAAACTTATGGGCAACCATTCTAGGGTCTAACCCAACTCAAAACAAGTCAGAAACACACCCGAAGAACTCCCGAGACAACTCGGAGCGAAACCGGGAAGGGGTGCAACAACGTGCAACCGGAACGACGAATGAACTCGCAATCGAACGAACAAGGAAAGGAGACTTTTAAGGCAAGTCTAAGGGATAATGAAGAAGCTTAAATACTTCTAGAAAGTTGAATAACAACTAGGGAAATAAGAATCCCAAAGGAGAGACGATTACGCGGCTCGATTCCCGAACTACGCGAAAGAGACGAACGCTATCTCCAAAACTTCCAAATCATCGATAGACTTAGGGAACACCTCCAACTTGAAGTCTAATACATCTAAACATGTTAATAAACCATTTTATAAAGGTCTAGGACCCAAACCGAGGTCACGAACCCAAAACGCAAGCAAACCCTCAATCGCGTCGCATTCCGACTATCGTCGAGTCACGACTTGCGACTTTAGCAAGTCAACAACTATATGGAGTCTCTTAATAATGTTTTGGTCTTAATATGGTCTCTCATACATATCTAGACCCTCTCGCAAACCAAACATACCGTCGACAAGGGAAGAAGTGCAAGTATAGCACGCAAACCGAGATAACGAAGGAGCGGGGTGTCACACTCTCCCCACCTTAAAAAGAATTCGTCCCGAATTCTAAATCATGATACAAACCAACATTTGGTCCACACTCAACCACCATACCTCGAGACAATGATTACTGTGTCTCTTAATCCCGAGTTAACACTCGATCTCAAAACCACCAACCTTGACTCGAATCTCCGAGTCTACTACTACAATATACACGAGGGTCGAACTATAATAACCCAAATTCAAAAGTCTACGAAATCTCAATAGTCACGACATCAAACACCTTCCATCGGAAACAATATGACTCATGCTTGAGTCACGAATGCACATACGAACAACACTAGGCCAAACATGTAAGCAAAACCCCAAATTTCAACATGAAAAATACAATCAAGAACACTTCAACATCCGACTACCGAAACTATTTGTCTCGGGGCACAACACGAAATTCAAGAACAAGAGGTTCTAACTTTAAGGAAATAATAATTGCCTATGGAGCAATTTACAAACAAATCAAAGATAAGCAAATCAGCATTTCAAACCATGTAAATCATACTCGCGATTTTCCTATCGCGTGTAACAACACATAAGAGCACATTAATGAAATGTTTTGAAAATTCATTCCATTTCTGTCCATTCCATTTGGTAACGGGTATAGTCAATTTCTACCATAATTCATACCAATCCTAGTTTAACAACGAACCACTTTTGATCACCAATTTAGGGTACCGGCTAAATTGGATACTCAAAAGCTTCCGTTGCAAGGATGCGAAGGTTCATGATTAAAAAGGTTTTAAGCATCCTTTAATAGTCTCCTATGCTAAGGAAATGAATGAGCAGGAGATAATAATGATGAAATGAGAATTTAGTATACTACAATGTAATGCATCAAGTAGGTGTTTCCTACATCTAATGCACATAAAAATGACCAAGTAACAAGGTCTATTACCTTGACAAACAACAATTATAGCTATCACAAAACTCGTGTACCTAGTACACTCAACCAAGTTAATTTCCCGGAAATCACCACGAATCGACAAGGCTACTAATGCCCGTAACGTCCATACTCCGCAAAACTATCCTTTCTTAAGCTCTAGACCAAGTCTACAACCAATGTACTAAGCATCCTAACACAACGTTAACATCTCAATACTCACGGTGAAGCGTCAATCTCTCCCGTGCAGCCGTGATTATCCTCTAAATCGCAACCTTCAACCTTCTCACAAGTCGAGTGGGTAACCTACTCGTATAGTAACCACTAACATTAATATAATATCATATTAGTCATTACATAAAACATATCCTTATAGAATATACAAATATTATACCAAACCAATAAATATCAACTTACAATTCATGCTTCATATACTTATTCATATATATATATACATACATATACATAATATGGCCTTTTTACATAACCACAAGAACCATAACTCTATACATATAGCATAGTCTTATATATACATAGACTAATCAAGAATCGACACCACATGCGATTACCTACCGGTAATCCGCAAAACAAACCATGTCATATATCGATCTCACATTGGGGTATTATTCCCGATCGAGCAAATAACCAATAATACACAATACACCATATAATGTATGTATGAATGCACATGAGCTACCGATTAAAACGTGTACTCATAATAACGGTAATAGTAGCAACGGTATAATTTACGTATATATATATATACAAGAATATACCTTCCTATTTTGGATAGGCCTCAAAACTCCGCAATGGCCAACCGCCACGCGCGCACGACCTCAAACTCTAGGCCGTCCATCACTGTCTCTCTTGGAACCACTGGATTGTTGACTAGTACTCCCAGACTGATTAACTCTCATCTTCGGGCAATCCTTACGAACATGATCACCGCCACAAGCGAAACACTTTCCTGATTTACCCCAACATCGGTTCTCGGCATGTCCTGTCCTCATACAAAAATTACATATTAACTCGCCGCCTCGTCGTCTCCGACTAGAGGTAGGAACATCACTCCGTCTACCAGTACGTGTGATTTCTTGATTAACTTTCTGAGGTGCTGCCTGCCCTCTATTACCTTCATTGCTCCTAATAGCACTCGAGGCTCTCTTTTGAGCATACTCCTCGATGTCCAACTCCATTGCATACGCACGATCCACAGCGACTCGGTAATCCGTAAGTTGTAACGGAACGAGCTGCCTACGATATTTCATCTTTAGGCCCTTCACAAACCGTTGGGTCTTCCTAGCCTCGTCTGGTACCAAGTAACCACAATAGCGAGCCAACTCTATGAACTTCGCTGAATACTGAGCCACCGTCATAGCTCCTTGTTCTAATGCCATGAACTCCGCTTCTCTTCTTTCCCGAACTACTGCCGGAATGAACTGTGCCATAAACTCCATCGTGAAGTTTTCCCACACTAGAGGCACTCCATGGTGTCTCCAACTATCTCGTAACACATGCCACCAATGGTCAGCCGCACCAGTTAATTTAAACACTGCTAGGGTCACCATCTCTCCTGACGTACAACCCATAGCTGCAAAGATCTTCTCCATGCTTTCTATCCAAAGTTCTGCTTTAGAAGCATCGTGTCCTCCATCGAAGCTCACAGGTTCTAACTTTAAGAATCTCGCAAGAATGATAGAATTGTCTTCCATCCCAAACATCTGCTGAGGAGTCACACGCGGATCCGTGACATCCTCCCCTCTCTCGTAGCCACGAGTTGTACCCGAACGGGGTCTACTAGAACTAGCTCCACGCCAAATTCCTGACATAATACGCCTACAAAGAACACTCAGCGTTAATAACTCAACAATAAACCCAACCCAAACTAGGCCAAGGAACCTATTCTGGCGAAATAGCTAACCTATAGCTCGATACCAAGCGTGACCCGACCCGTACTCCAATGCGAAATCCCAAGGTCGTGCCGTCAAGACAAGCTAAAGACGGACAAGCACCCGCTACGCGTAGTGGTGCGAGTCAAGAGTTGAACCAACAAACTCTAAACAGGAATGTAAAGCCATAACGGCAAAACCGAATAACCAAAAACTAAAATCTGCGGAAGCAAATCATAAGTGGAACCCAAACTTATAATTGTAAACTAAGGAATACGAGGCTGAGAGACGACTATCTCTCGACAAATCTACGACGCACGTGACGCAACAATGCGCACGGGCAACAAACCATCGGCCATCCTAAGGCCGGCGAATCAACAGAATACCAACCTGATAAACGACAACTCAACGGCTATAACATGCCGGAGGAATAAATCAACTAAAAGAATAAGATATTCAAATTCTAACAACTAAACCCAAGTCTCACGACTAACGTCGTCGGAGATGACAATACCAACAATACTAGAATGAGTGAGCTAAAGCATGCTCGGAATAATAAAAGGGAACAACTCATAAGAGATACAACAGCTCGACCAAACAAGTCGGCTACCAAAATAACACAATAACAAAATACTAACATAATCTACCCCAAGTAAAGTCTACAGAACTTTACAATCGTGTCTCACAAATACATAACAACAATAATGATAATAAATCCAAGCTTAGAGCCCGGAAGACCACCTTCTAGGAATCACTATCCGAAGCCGCCACGCGTACTAACGGGATCACTGCAAAAACTAAGGAAAACAAACACACGAAATGAGTCATAATGACCCAGTAAGTTACTAAATGCAATTGTATGGCATAGCATGGCGTGGCATGGCATGATGCACAAACATGTATAAAATCATGGTATCTTTATAGTCTACCAATAATAAACTTGTATCAAGTCATCATGTAACATAAACTTCATAAACCACATAGCATGTTATCTTTCATATAAGTGCTTATACATAAGCACGTAAAACCAAGACCTGGGCCAAGCCCTCAATATTCAAACCGGGTACCACCCTCATATGATCATAAACTGGGTTTCAATCCTCAAATGATCATAACTCATCAGTTTTCTTAATGAGTACCTCGTTACATTCATCCAACCCTGGGATGAGAAATGGGAGCTCAATATCAGGCTAGGGGGCGCTAATACGAGACCACATCCCACTATCGGCCAAATAGTGAGGAGAAAGGGTACCAATGCGGCGATTCATAGCGAATGTTTCCAAAGGCTATGAATCGTCCCATTGCCGACAAAACGACCAAGACGCCAGCTGGACTCAAACCAAGATGCTCAAGTAGATATTTACTTGGATAAACCAATAAGGACCAAGTCCATCATAAAAGAACTTATCAATTCAAGTAGGTCATAATGCTCTACAAAACCCAACATTCAATGCACATAATTGTACACACTTAACATGTTCAACTAACTTGTAAGTTTAGTCAAAAACCACATATTGAGGTATTCATAATCCTCAAGTCATCACCAATTCAAGAATAGCATATAAGCTCAACAAATCACAATATAAGGTCCACTATAGTCCTCTACTCAAGATTAAATCAAAGACTATTACTTAGTCTAAGAACAACCACAAATCAAGACTTAGCATTAAGCTTCACTTATAGGCACATCGGACTCAACCCAAGTCCCGCTCGTCGTTTGTAATCGACATCCTCAAGACCAATCTCGTGAATGACAAGACTACCCCGTAGTCTAAATCCCGCAAGTATTTTCATATTCTCGCGACTAAATTCCTTATAGTGAATTCATCGAATAACCATTATTAAATAGTACTCGAGACCATGGGTTGGTCTCTAATACTCCGTGCTCTACAAGCACGCTCTAAACAGGTTCCCAATAGGTCTCTATAACATGAGGGTCTCCATTGGACACAATGAGATACTCGGGTGCGCACAAACATAAGCAAACGAGACCCGAACATCGTAGGGTCTCAACCCGAGGCTTGTTATCACATTAATGGCCTCACAAAGACTCCGTTGTGTCTTAATTCTACATTCCATTCTTTATGTGTTTCATAGCCCCACAATTAAACATTTCATTCATATATACTACAAAATCCCAAAGTTCATTCGGGCTTGATTCCCAAGCCTAACAACCCAAAAACTCATTATAATCATAGTCAAACGAAACCCAAATGTCGTAGGACTTCAACCCGAGTTCATTAACACTTTATTGAACTTACTAGGACTCCGTTGAGTCTAAATGCTAAGTTTCATCATTTACGCACTTCATCAATTTCAACAATAATACCCACTTAATTTAACAACAATTTCCCAATAATTCGGGCTTGATTCTCAAGCCCTAAAATTCACAACAAACCCAACATAAATCATCCTCTTCACTTTATAACAAATTCCAAAGTAATTTGGACTTGATTCCCAAGCCCTAAAATTCACAAAATCTTAACAAAGGGATAACCCATTTCTCCCAACACACAATATCATTCAAAACATCCTCCTCATGGCATTAACAAGTTCATACCTCTAAAAATTAACAAATTAGGCATACAAGGCATACAAGGTGTTCATTGCCCACAAATAGCACATATATTGTTTTCCTTAGGGCCAATGAACCAAAATCAAAAGGAAGTAACTTACCTAGCTTGAGTGAAAACTCAAGAGAACACAAATCCGATCGGTGAACTTGTTCTACTCGTCGAGGGCTTCAAGATTCCGAAGTTTGAAGGCAATCGGGTGGGTGGATCGTCTTGGATCGAAGAGAGAAGGAAGCTAGGGCTTGAATCTCCCTTGGACTCTCTCTCTCTCTCTCTCTATAATACGTATGTGGAGGAGGAAGAATGAAGAGATTTGGCTGAATTGGTGAAAGGTTAGGGTATTTATACTTCCACAACAATAAGGGCACAATAGACTTTTCCCAAGTACAATTAGTAGAGATTAGGATTAATCAATCACTAATCTAACCTTAATTAACTTCCAACTAATGTTAGTACATGTTTAGGGTTAAGTATGAGAGGTTAGGAAGGGTTTAGAGGGGGTTTAATGAGGGTAGGATAGGTATAATTCGTCCAAACTCAAAACAGGGGAAAAATCCCGTAACTGCATTCTGGTGTTGAGGCGGGCGCCTCACTTCTCCCCAGGCGGGCGCCTGGGCTCTGCCCAGCATAATTCCATTTTACAAGCTCTCAGCACTTGAGGCGGGCGCCTCACTATGTCCAGGCGGGCGCCTCGGCCTCTGAACCTCCAAAACTTGGTCCAAACATGTTCTAAATGGTCCCAAACTTATGGGCAACCATTCTAGGGTCTAACCCAACTCGAAACAAGTCAGAAACACACCCGAAGAACTCCCGAGACAACTCGGAGCGAAACCGGGAAGGGGTGCAACAACGTGCAACCGGAACGACGAATGAACTCGCAATCGAACGAGCAAGGAAAGGAGACTTTTAAGGCAAGTCTAAGGGCTAATGAAGAAGCTTAAATACTTCTAGAAAGTTGAATAACAACTAGGGAAATAAGAATCCCAAAGGAGAGACGATTACGCGGCTCGATTCCCGAACTACGCGATAGAGACGAACGATATCTCCAAAACTTCCAAATCATCGATAGACTTAGGGAACACCTCCAACTTGAAGTCTAATACATCTAAACATGTTAATAAACCATCTTATAAAGGTCTAGGACCCAAACCGAGGTCACGAACCCAAAACGCAAGCAAACCCTCAATCGCGTCGCATTCCGACTATCGTCGAGTCACGACTTGCGACTTTAGCAAGTCAACAACTATATGGAGTCTCTTAATAATGTTTTGGTCTTAATATGGTCTCTCATACATATCTAGACCCTCTCGCAAACCAAACATACCGTCGACAAGGGAAGAAGTGCAAGTATAGCACGCAAACCGAGATAACGAAGGAGCGGGGTGTCACATTTAGGGATAAGGTTTAGGGTTTAGGTGATACAATTGTTTTTGGTTTAAGGTTTATAGTTAGGCTTAGGGCTTGGCGACGGGCTTAGAGTTAGGGTTTAAGGTTTAAGGTTTAAGGTTTTAGTGTTTAAGCTTTGGCTTAGGGATTAGGTTTAGGGTTTAGGGTTTAGGGTTTACGGTAAAGGGTTTAAGGTTTTTATGGTTTAAGGTTTAAGGGTTTAAGGTTTGGCTTAGGGTTTAAGGTTTATGGTTTTAGGTTTTAGGGTTTAGGTTTTATGGTTTTAGGGTTTATGGTTTTAAAGTTTAACGTTTCGCTTAGGGATTAGGGTTAGGGTTTAAGGTTTAAGGTTTAGAGATTAGGGTTCAATGTTGAAGGTTAGAATTTAGGCTTAAGGTAACGGAAACCTTAAAACTTAAACCCTAACCCTTTATATACCCTAACCAAACCAAACCCTAAAAGAAAAAATAAATAAAAATGAAAGAAAAATCCAAAAAAATGTTTTTGAAGGAAAAAACTTAAAATGAACATGATAATCTCCATAAGGATGAAGCATCAACTATTTTGAATCCAAAAAATATAAAAAATTACAAAAATTAAAAAAATATTTTGTTCATAAAACTGGTACCAGTTTTATGAACAAAAAATTTGTTTATTTATTTTTATTTTTTAATATTTTTTTTTGGATTCAAAATAGTTGATGCTTCATCCTTATGGAGATTATCATGTTCATTTTATGTTTTTTCCTTCAAAAACATTTTTTTTGTTTCTCATTCATAGGGATTAAGGTTAGGGATTAGGGAGGATAAGACCATTTTCTAAGTTAAGGTTTAAGGTTAGGCTTAGGGATTATGGTTAGTATTAGAGTTAGGGTTTAAGGTTTAGTGATTTGGGATAGTGCATAATGTTTAAGGTTTTAGGGTTAAGGTTTAAGGTTAGAGACTCTAGGTTAGGGTTTAAGGTTTCGAATTAGGTTTAGGGATAAGGGTTAGGGTTTAGGTGATACAATTGTTTATGGTTTAAGGTTTATAGTTAGGCTTAGGGCTTGGCGACAGGCTTAGAGTTAGGGTTTAAGGTTTAAGGTTTAAGGTTTTAGGGTTTAAGCTTTGGCTTAGGGATTAGGTTTAGGGTTTACGGTAAAGGGTTTAAGGTTTTAAGGTTTAAGGTTTAAGGGTTTAAGGTTTGGCTTAGGGTTTAGGGTTTAAGGTTTATGGTTTTAGGTTTTAGGGTTTAGGGTTTATGGTTTTAGGGTTTATGGTTTTAAAGTTTAACGTTTGGCTTAGGGATTAGGGTTAGGGTTTAAGGTTTAAGGTTTAGAGATTAGGGTTTAATGTTGAAGGTTAGAGTTTAGGCTTAAGGCAACGGAAACCTTAAATCTAAAACCCAAACCCTTTATATGCCCTAACCAAACCAAACCCTAAAAGGAAAAAATAAATAAAAATGAATGAAAAACCCAAAAAACTTCCAAAGCCCGTAACAGTGCTTAAACAACATTTTTTGGGATTAAAACGAAGTCATCACGGGTTACACCCTAAACCCTAAACCCTAAACCCTAAACCCTAATAATCTCTAAAACCTTAAATCTTAAACCCTAAACTCTAAACCCTAACCCTAACTCTTATTCCCTAACCTTAAACCTTATACCTTAAACCTGAACCTCAATCCTAAAGCCTTAAACCATAACTCTAGCCCTATCCCCAATCCCTAAGCCTAACCATAAACCTTAAACCAAAAACAATTGTCTCACTTAAACCCTAACCCTTATCCCTAAACCTAATTCGAAACCTTAAACCCTACCTCGAGTTTCTAACCTTAAACCATAACCCTAATACCTTAAATATTATACACTAACCCTAATCGCTAAACCATAAACAATAACGCTAATGCTAACCCTAATCGATAAGCCTAACCTTAATCCCTATGAACGAGAAACAAAAAAATTATTTATGAATGAAAGAAACATGAAATGAACACGATAATCTCCATAAGGATGAAGCATCAACTATTTTGAATCCAAAACAAATATAAAAAATATAAAAAATATAAAAATATTTTTTTCATAAAACTGGTACCGGTTTTATGAACAAAAAATATTGTTTATTTATTTATTATTTTTTTAATATTTTTTTTTGGAATAAAAATAGTTGATGCTTCATCCTTATGGAGATTATCATGTTCATTTTATGTTTTTTCCTTCAAAAATATTTTTTTTGTTTCTCATTCATAGGGATTAAGGTTAGGGATTAGGGAGGATAAGACCATTTTCTAAGTTAAGGTTTAAGGTTAGGCTTAGGGATTAGGGTTAGTATTAGAGTTAGGGTTTAAGGTTTAGTGATTTGGGATAGTGCATAATGTTTAAGGTTTTAGGGTTAAGGTTTAAGGTTAGAGACTCTAGGTTAGGGTTTAAGGTTTCGAATTAGGTTTAGGGATAAGGGTTAGGGTTTAGGTGATACAATTGTTTTTGGTTTAAGGTTTATAGTTAGGCTTAGGGCTTGGCGACAGGCTTAGATTTAGGGTTTAAGGTTTAAGGTTTAAGGTTTTAGGGTTTAAGCTTTGGCTTAGGGATTAGGTTTAGGGTTTACGGTAAAGGGTTTAAGGTTTTAAGGTTTGGCTTAGGGTTTAGGGTTTAAGGTTTATGGTTCTAGGTTTTAGGGTTTAGGGTTTATGGTTTTAGGGTTTATGGTTTTAAAGTTTAACGTTTGGCTTAGGGATTAGGGTTAGGGTTTAAGGTTTAAGGTTTAGAGATTAGGGTTTAATGTTGAAGGTTAGAGTTTAGGCTTAAGACAACGGAAACCTTAAATCTTAAACCCTAACACTTTATATGCCCTAACCAAACCAAACCCTAAAAGGAAAAAATAAATAAAAATGAATGAAAAACCTAAAAAACTTCCAAAGCTCGTAACAGTGCTTAAACAACATTTTTTGGGATTAAAACGAAGTCATCACGGGTTACACCCTAAACCTTAAACCCTAATCTCTAAAACCTTAAATCTTAAACCATAAACCCTAAACCCTAACCCTAACTTTTATTCCCTAACCTTAAACCTTATACCTTAAACCTGAACCTCAATCGTAAACCCTTAAACCCTAACTCTAGCCCTATCCCCAATCCCTAAGCCTAACCATAAACCTTAAACCAAAAACAATTGTCTCACTTAAACCCTAACCCTTATCCCTAAACCTAATTGAAACCTTAAACCCTAACCTCGAGTTTCTAACCTTAAACCATAACCCTAAAACCTTAAACATTATACACTAACCCTAATCGCTAAACCATAAACTATAACTCTAATGCTAACCCTAATCGATAAGCCTAACCTTAATCCCTATATACGAGAAACAAAAAAATTATTTATGAATGAAAGAAACATGAAATAAACACGATAATCTCCATAGGGATGAAGCATCACCTATTTTGAATCCAAAAAATATTAAAAAATATAAAAAAATTAAAAAAAAATTTGTTCATAAAACTGGTACAAGTTTTATGAACAAATAATTTGTTTATTTATTTTTATTTTTTTAATATTTTTTTGGATTCAAAATAGTTGATGCTTCATCCTTATGGAGATTATAATGTTCATTTTATGTTTTTTCCCTTCAAAAATATTTTTTTTTTGTTTCTCATTCATAGGGATTAAGGTTAGGCTTAGGGATTAGGGAGGATAAGACCATTTTCTAAGTTAAGGTTTAAGGTTAGGTTTAGGGATTAGGGTTAGTATTAGAGTTAGAGTTTAAGGTTTAGTGATTTGGGAGAGTGCATAATGTTTAAGGTTTTAGGGTTAAGGTTTAAGGTTAGAGACTCAAGGTTAGGGTTTAAGGTTTCGAATTAGGTTTAGGGATAAGGTTTAGGGTTTAGGTGATACAATTGTTTTTGGTTTAAGGTTTATAGTTAGGCTTAGGGCTTGGCGACAGGCTTATAGTTAGGGTTTAAGGTTTAAGGTTTTAGGGTTTAAGCTTTGGCTTAGGGATTAGGTTTAGGGTTTAGGGTTTATGGTTTATGGTAAAGGGTTTAAGGTTTTAAGGTTTAAGGTTTAAGGGTTTAAGGTTTGGCTTAGGGTTTAGGGTTTAAGGTTTATGGTTTTAGGTTTTAGGGTTTAGGGTTTATGGTTTTTGGGTTTATGGTTTTAAAGTTTAACGTTTGGCTTAGGGATTAGGGTGAGGGTTTAAGGTTTAAGGTTTAGAGATTAGGGTTTAATGTTGAAGGTTAAAGTTTAGGCTTAAGGCAACGGAAACCTTAAATCTAAAACCCTAACCCTTTATATGCCCTAACCAAACCAAACCCTAAAAGGAAAAAATAAATAAAAATGAATGAAAAACCCAAAAAACTTCCAAAGCCCGTAACAGTCTTAAACAACATTTTTTTGGATTAAAACGAAGTCATCACGGGTTACACCCTAAACCCTAAGCCCTAAACCCTAATCTCTAAAACCTTAAATCTTAAACCCTTAACCCTAAACCCTAACCCTAACTCTTATTCCCTAACCTTAAACCTTATACCTTAAATCTGAACCTCAATCCTAAAGCCTTAAACCCTAGCTCTAGCCCTATCCCCAATCCCTAAGCCTAACCATAAACCTTAAACAAAAAACAATTGTCTCACTTAAACCCTAACCCTTATCCCTAAACCTAATTCGAAACCTTAAACCCTAACCTCGAGTTTCTAACCTTAAACCATAACCCTAATACCTTAAACATTATACAATAACCCTAATCGCTAAACCATAAACTATCACTACAAGAAAACTGGACATTCACAACGTTTGATTCACAACATTTTTTAAGAAACGTTGTGATAGGGTAGCTTTACACAACGTTTTTCATAAAACGTTGTTATAGGGTAAGTTTACACAACGTTTTTCAAAAAACGTTGTCGTAGGGTCACTTTCCACAACGTTGTTTAAGAAACGTTGTAATAGGGGTCGTTCTTAAACAACGTTTTTTTAAGAAACGTTATCATAGGGTCACTTTACACAAGGTTTTTTAAGAAACGTTGTAATAGAGAATGTTTTTACGGATTTATAACATTTAAACCATAACGTTTTTTGAAAAATGTTGTTTTATGATCACTTTCCACAACGTTTTGTACTAAACGTTGTCTTAGAGTAGATTTCGTGTAGTTGGGTCATTTTAGACAACGTTTCCTTGATAAACGTTGTTGTCCGGTCGTTTTACAACTTTAGGGAGAAAACGCTTGTATAATCCAAAAAAAACAAAAACAAAAAAAGGCGGCATAATTTTAGCGGTCAATTTTTAGGTCACTCTATTTCACAAACCTGGAATCAACTCAGTGACAATCCATCGCAGTCTCGTTCTCTCTCTCTCTCTCAGGGACGACAAAGCCACCGAACCTTCGCCAGGAAACCTTGATAGCTCTTCCATGGTAAGTCCCCTCCTCTCCTTTCAAAACCCATGTCTGAATCCCTCCCCCAATTTAAATGACGCCTTCTGCGATTCCTTCCGATCTTCCGATTTTTCTCTTTTTTCTTCGCAATGTCGGAGTTCCATCGGCTGCCTCCACAAAGAATTCATTAAGCTTTTTTCTTTTTCTCTCTCTGCCTGTAAGGTTTTTTTTTAATTTTAAATTTCTTTGCATGTTAGGTTTATGTTTTGCAGTAGGTGTTTCTCCTCTGCAAGGTTTCAAACTGAGTGACTAATCCCAAAGACGGAGATCTGCCCACTGTCGCTTAGCAGCTCTTCGTTGCCAATTTGTAAGTGTTCTCTCTTCATCTCTCTCTCGAAGGATTTGATTATTAAAATTTGCGTCAGTCTTCACCACCAGAAACTATCCGAGATTGTGTTTAATGCGATTTTGTGGTCATTCATGTGATATTTACGTTTTTGATCAATTGAGATAGTAGCTCGTTCACCGCAACTCTTATACTCTTTCCTTGTATATTTGAAGCCCCATTTGTAGTTTTTCTGTCTTGATGGGGCTAAAGCGGTCACCATTTCATCTTTGTTAAAGGTGTTAACTTGTTCTCTGAAAGTCTTTTTATTGCTTTGTTATCATCGATGAGAATTTATCATAGGATTTCGATTTATCTTCATAATGAATTATACGCCCCCCCCCCCAAATAATAATAAATAAATAGGTTAAATATTAGAATCTGTTGTTGGGTCTGAGTTATGAGCTATCTGATTTGATGTACCAGTTACTATCTAATCTGGGTGCTTTTCTTTCTTCACATAATTCACTGCAACTTTGATCCTTCTTGTTGATTGGTTGTTAAAACTGTCTTCTTTCTTCACTTGCAATTCCAAGAACTTGCTAAAAAGAGAGAAGCCAAGGGGAGTAATTGCTTGATAATGTCTCCTTGATGAAATCATCTTATGGCATTAATCACCAAACAATGTGGTCACCATGTGGGATTTTAGTCAGACTATCCAACCAAATTCCTTCAACCCGAGTTTTCTTTGTACTTAAGAAACTCAACTCGGCCTTTTTCCCAATTACTTTGGGGTCACTCAACTTCGAAAGGATGGAAAAGCGAGTACTTGCTTGTGCGCATTTGGCCGCCATGTGGATACAAGAGCTTTAATATTAGCTATCTTTAGTTTACGAAGAGGCCACTGTAGCTTTGCAAGCAAATAACACCTCATGAAATTTTGCGGCTCATATTGGCAACAAAACACAGGCGGTGCATGAAAAACCACCAGCTATTGTAACAGAGGACAATATCAAGTTACTTTTTGAAATACAAAAGAAGGTACTTTTTCATTTATCCTACATGAAAGTTGTAACGCCCCAAACTCGGGTCCGACAGTTTGGACCCACAATTTGGCCACATCACCAACAATCAATACCTAAAATTCATAATAACTCCCAAAGGTAATAATTAATAAATTTAATATCCTCCAAATGTAACTAAAATACAATCACAAAATATCCTAAACGAAATCCAAAATAAAACTGATCAAAGTTAATTAAACTTCCAAAGTACAAATCAACTAAATATGTCTATAAAACTTCTTTGACCATCTTCATTCATCTACTCGAAACAATTCATCTAGCCAAGCTAAATGTCACCTGGAAGAGAAAGAGTAAGAAAGGGTGAGCGAACAATGCTCAGCAAGTTCATATACAACCCCTCCGGTTACTAAGGAGGAGTTGACCAAAATAAATCAACGAATCAAAATCGAAAGTTCTAATATCTAAAATGCGAAAAATCAAATAGTCAAAGTTCAAATATTCAGATTTCAAATATATTTTCAGGATTCCAAGTGAAAGATAAAGATACAACAAATGACTCGAGTAATCCAATTGTCACCAACCGTCCTATACCAGCTGGAGACAATGGACGACTCACAAATAAATATTTAGGATTCCAAACGAAAGATAATAATGCAAAGGACGACTCGAGTAGTCCAATTGTCACCAACCGTCTCATACCAGCTGGAGACAAACAGACAACTCACAGATACCAAGATCACATAAGCGGTCAAAGACCTGTTCGAACAATGTTTCAAAAATTCTAAAGACCCATAAGGGTAAAGGTTTCTAAAGGGTATATCCGGATAACTAACCACATGTCTAGTGGTTAAAGGGTTTCGAAAGGTCACATTAACCCATGACTAGGTAAATCGAAAGGTCACATTAACCCGTGACTAGGTATATCAAAATGTCACATTTACCCGTGACTAGGTAAATCAAAAGGTCACATTAACCCGTGACTAGGTAAATCGAAAGGTCACATTTACCCGTGACTAGGTTGTTTGACTTAGTGATCAAGGTAGAAACTTTTAAATAATCAAATACATTTTACAAAATGAATTACAAACATATTTATGTATCAAATAGATATCTCACATAAAAATGATAGGTATGTGAGATTAAACGAAGGAGCATAATTATGAGTAATCAAATGAACGAAATCGACGGAGTTCAAAATCAAATACCGATACAAAATCGGCACACGTTTTCAAGGAACGACATTTATCAAAGAATATAACGGAAGCCTAACAGTATGAAACAAATAATTCAAAAGACCTAAATTAGGTATAATCTCTTACCTCGAAATGCTTAGCGAAGGTAAAATCTGCAACGCGTACGTTCATCCTAATCTTCCTTGCCCAAATCTATGTTCAAAAAAGTATCATAATCACTAAACTAAAAATACCAACCAAAATCTATTAATTTAAATAATTCATTGTCATAGTTATTATTAATATTAATATTATTTAAAAGTCTTACACACAGTACACTGTTAAAAATAATTTTGTTCATTAACACGGAATGGCTGTTGTATTTGATTTTTATATATTATAGATATATATATATATATATATATATATATATATATATATAAAAGTAAACTGTTTGAATCCCTCTATTTTATTTATTTATTTATTTATTATTATTATTTTTTATATATAACTAATCAACACTGTAAACATACAACCCGTAAAATCAACCGACACACACACTGCACAACCTTGCCAACACGCATAGTGAACAGTGCGGCACTGTTTGAAGGCACAATCACATTTGAATATCAAACTAAAACAATTGATCATTCTTTATATACATATATTCATGTACTACTGTTCATCTTAATATATATATAATCATACAAGTTCATACAAGCCGTACACACTGCTCGGAAAGAAAAAAATAAAATATTACCTCAGCCGCCGAGCCCTCCCTCTTTCTGCCCTTGGCCGCCGCTTTCTTCTCTCTCCCGTTTCTTCTCTGTTTTTTTTTTTTTTTTGTACTCCGTTAACAATAAAGGGTTTTCTCTACCTTTATTTATATAGGAACCCATATTTTTATATAGGAACCCTTTATTTAATCCTTTATTTATATAGGAACCCTATTAGGTTTTCTAACCCTATTATTAAAAGGGTCAAGACCAAACTCTTAATTGGATAACATTATTAGGGAAACGTAATAAATCCTAGTCACAAGTGGGCCAAGCCCCAACCCAATTTAATTAGTTACTTAATATGTTTAAAACATTAATTTAACTCAATAATTATAACATAAATTATGTAGGTTCAAAACGATCGTAATATTAATTAATTAAAAAATAATATTTTTATTAAAATTATCAGGGTATTACAAAAGTTACATAAGTTCCTTTGATTGAAATATGGGACTTCTGCTAGATGGATACTGATTTTTTCTCTTGATTTTACCTTCACTAGAGGGTGATGTAGTTTGAGACATGGCAGTTTAGTAATATGGAGCCTTATTTTTTTTTTCAACAATCTAGATTAACTCTATATTGACAGGTAGATGGAATTCGAGCAAATTATTCTGGGTCATTGGTTTCTCTGACTGATATATCCATGAAGCCTCTAGGTCAGGATTGTGCCACCCAAAGTGTTCTGCAGGTATACGTCTTAAATGGAATGAAGCTGGTCTGACCTGCATTTTTGTCATGTGTTATGGTTAACAAGGATCCGAGACTTCATATTTACTGAATTTGTTCACTAATATGAACAAACAAACTAGTATTGTTACACAATCTTCTAACAGAAAGTGCGAAAAATATTAGAGATTAAAAACATTGATATTGGCAGCCTGAAAAAGGTATTCGCAGAACTTACAAAGTTCACCTAAAAAAGGGTTGGCCGCCTGACTTCACAAATAGATGTTCATCCCAATCCTTTTTTATTCATCCTGCTATCTTGGTCTGCCTCGTTATACTGCTCAGAGCAATGGGTCTTATTTAAGTTTGATCGATATATAAGATCTATATCCTTTCTTCTATATGTCCGGAGAGTCCTTTTTATGACTGTACAAAAGCCTTTCATACAAGAGCCATATTCTCAGATATATATCCTTTTATCTATAACGAATTGTGACACTGAATACATTTCATTTTACGATCTGTTCTTATGACTAACATGCCTATTTTCTTTATGTGCATATGTCTGTGTAGTATTTCAAAATGAATGCTGGAAATTATGATGACTATGGAGGTCTTGAACATGTCCAGTACTGCTTTCAGGTATAAATATTGGTCATCTCCTTCTTCAAGCTGTGAGCTTGGGTTCCCTCATCTCTATGCTTAACTATTTTGGCTTTGATTTTTCTTAGCTGGTGAAATTTGTAGCTCATTGTACTTTCTAATTGGTTCGAACTTCTTGACGCCTGAGGTTGATCTCTTCCTCTGACGAAGAAGACGAACAACAACAACAACAGCAACCCCGACAGGAAGATGAAGAACTCGAATCCGATTTACTAGACCCCACACTTAGGCTCAATAACATAACCTTAACTTCTTCAAACCCTAGCCCTAATTTGAATCATTCTGGACCCATTCAACTTGAAATCTCCGATGAAGAATTAGGTCGGCGTCCCGAGAGAATCTCTCTAATTCGCCTTCACCTCCGCCTCCCCTCCACCAGCAGATTCGGCTCGGTCTTTTTCCTCATCGGCAGCTTCGAGAACTAGCATTGCTAATGGTGATGATGCCTTTGAATGCCCAGTTAGTGGATTCCTCTGGGGCTTAGGGTTGAGGTTGAGGAGGGAATGGCTTGATTCTTGTATTGGGGCCCTTCAAAGTGCTGTACCCGGCTTTTCTAGCCTTGATAGTGCCGCCAAGGCAAAGCTCTGTTTCGAGCAGTTCTTATATGGGCTTAAGGTTGCCATTTGTAATGTTAATGTACGGCATGGGCTTCTAATGCTGTTTCCTGAAGTGTTTGAAGTTCTTGGAGGATTGGTTGAGGAATTGAATGCGGCACAACAGAGGCTTGTTACTGAAGTAAATAAGCCACCAAGGGGGAAAAGAACTAGGACTGGTGTAATTCGCCTTTAGCAAGTAGGGCCACTCTCGCGGCATGGCCGCTGATAATGTCGAGCTTCGGTGCCCACAAGTAATCATGTGCCACAAGCTGCTAGTCTTTTTCGAGATAACCAAGGTACTACATCGGTTTTTCTGTTAATGAAAGGGCTGCAGAAGAGTCGGTTGTTCCCAACCTTATGGCAAATCTTGAACCTATGTCTAGTTTTCCAATTAATGAAAGGGCAGCGAGAAGAGTCGCTTTTCTCCAAAGGGTAAATCTTGAACTTCAGCCCGCAAGAGCTACTGAACTGGCTGCTGTTCCCATCCATCCGGAAAATCTTGAACCCCACTCATTAGTCATTACCTATTGCTATCTCGAATCTTGAGGATACTCCTATGGCCGATCTTTGTAGAACACCAATCTGTATTAACGGAGAGAGAAATCCCATTTACCTACTTGGCCAGTTTGTCGGTTAAATGGGCTGCAATGAAAGAAACAACTTCTAGCATTCAGGGTATAATTAAGTGTATATGACGGGGTGAAAGGATTCCAATTCAAGCGAAGGACTGCGTTTGAGCTTCAGGTTTATGTTGATGACGGTAGCCTGATCTCCGAGATTCTTGTCGATCACAACGTCGTGCAAAAAGGAATAGGTTACTCTCCTGAGGAGGTGACGGCTGCTCTAGGATCTTCGGACTCAAAGAGTTAGAAAGGAACCATAAAGTGGCCTTGTGTTTGAAGCTAGCTAATTAAATTTCTATTCGTATGCAAATTACAGTTCGTTGTTGGTATCACTAATTTCTCGATATCTTAATTTTCTTTTAGCATAGCAGCTTGGCTATGCAATCAGCACTAACTACTCGTGTTATTCGAATGTTATCATGAGGATTAATGATAGATTTAGAAGCCAATTAGATGGTTCATATGAGCTGAACATGTAAAACCTTCCGTGTATCTCATCCCATCTTTTGAACATGTTAATAGATTTCATTTGCTGATGCAATTTTGGGGATCTTAACACGATTACACTGAGATATCAGTAGACACATATTTACTATCTTGATATGTCGCTTGCACTTTCATTGCGAGAGAAGTCACCGAGGGTATGTCGATATTAAAGATTACATTGCGTGACAATAGCTATTAGCTTGTATGATTTGTGCCATTGGAATTTTGTCTAGACTGTGAAGTTCAACTTATATCCTTGTGCATTTTTGTTTTCTTTTGCATGACGAGGTTCAATTTGTTGTTCCTTACCATACATTTTTCTGTTTTTCCACCATAATCTTTTTTAAAATTTTGCTGCATATGCAGCTTCAAGGACTTCCAGGATGGTGAGTGCATTGGCCACGACTCAACTTCATGATGGATACGTCTCATATCCATGGGAGAAGAGAATGCAGGAGTTACTATTAACTCCAAATTCAAGCTGCTTTCTTTCCATTCTCCTGCTTCCAAAAGCCTTTGGTAGAGATGCTTCTCGGTATAATGATCTGGAGGACACCCTTGCTAGAGCAAATGCATGGCTTAATGCTTCTCGAGGCGGCGAGGGTCCCTATTGTCTTCATGAACATTCGATGAATCTTTACTTACCAAGGTAAATGCCAAACAAAGTACTTTCTCTTTTTCTCTCTTACTTTTTGATTAAATTGTTACAAAACCACGAATAAGACTGCAAACCACAAACAAACCATCTATCCAAACAAGGCATAAAAGTATTTTATGTAGACATGCCAAGCTAAAGCCTTGAAGTTTGAATTTGAAATCATTTTAACTCTTAATGTGCTGTTTGGACACTTGTTACTAGAAGTGTCATAACTTTCTTTAGAATTAGCGGAATCTCATTCCGTTTGCTTTGTTAGAAAGCTAACTCTTAGAGCTTTCCAATGGTAGCTTATTTGTAATTTTTGGCCTTATGGATCAGTACCAGATTTAATTGGAAGTTGGCATAATTCTGCTAAGTTTTTGGACAGCCTTGAGTTTTAGCAATTTTTGCCATAGGTTTTGACCTATCAAATGATCTTTGTTTTGGTCCATTTCTTTCCCTAATTCAATCTTGGTGTACCTAATTTATGTTTGTATTGAACCCTTGTGAAAATAGGTTGATTTGGAGAGATTTTGGAGCTGGTTTTGGAAGCCAAAAACTGTGACTGTTCGGAAGTTGTTTCTGGACACCTGTTACTCTTTTGACCATAACTTAGGCTAGATAATACTGAAATCTTGATCTGTAAATTGGAATAGAAAGTATACTCATAGACCTTTCCATGCATACCTTATTTTCATTTTTTGGCCTTGTGGTGTGGTTTTGGCATTGGTTTGAAGCATTTCTTTGGTGTTACAATCTACTCAAAAACTATGTTTTCAACTGATAACATTGTTAAAAGTAAAATGATTGTTTGATCCTGGTTGTTCAGAATACATCTAACTGATGCACTACACCAGCCTTCTTGATATTGTGAGGAAAGTAAAGAAAAGATGCTTTCAGGTTTGAAGTTCATACCTCGAGATCAGATTGATAGTGTAAGCCCTATTCAATCCTTGTTTTTTTTTTCTCTTGTTAGCCATGATAGTCACTTTTATGAATGATTGATTATATGCTATAACCATGCAAAGCCTGATAATTCTTTGTGGTGCTGATTCTGGAATGTTCTGTAGGCACACGATGAGAAAAGTTATCATCTTTTTTTTTTGTGTGTTGCATGGGTGGTGATGCAATACCTTTTGAGTTGATTTGACTAGTTAATGAACCAAACTGATCAAAATGTGTCGTACCCTTTTCTCTCCAAACTCACTCTTCTCATAATCCTAAATTTGGAAACTCTGGTTTTGTCTGTGTTAATAAAGCTGCTTTGCCCATAAATGGCAACTATGAGATCTCACTTATCTTTTGAGTTTCTTTGTGGGAGAGAGAGAGAGAGGTCATTGGCAGATTTGCTTGGTGCTTTCATAGCTACTAAAGGGTGTGTTTTCTAGGGACATAATATCTTGAAATTAAGATTAATCCTTAGAGACATAATTAAGTAGCTTGCTCTCAACAATAAAATGCTGGGAGGTACAACCCTTGGGAGCATCATGATCTTGCCTAGGCTTTGAACACACATGAAACTAACAACATAAAATCAGAGGTCATTGCAAGCAATTTAGACGATAAATTTCCCGTTATAGGAATAAATTCAGTATCTATTTTATGTCAAATAAATTTTGGGAAAGTAGCTTGATAGGTTCAAATCCATAGTGGAACAATGTGAACTGAAACCTTGTTTTTGTTGCCAGCCAGAGCTCTTATCCGACGACCTTAACAATACTATTTACATACTGCATCTTAATGCAATACTCTTGAATTCTTGATGCAAGTAGCTATATATAGTAACCAATTGTGATATATGACTAAGTTTAGAACAATACTCTTGCCATGTCACATAGTAGAGCTTTCTTCTTGCAAGGAGATTCATTAATGGGGTATGTCAAGACTCAAGACTTTTAAACTATTGTCCAAGATCGGCAAAGACATGATCATTTAATGTAAAAATCTGTCAAGACAAAGAGTGTACAGTGATAAAAATTACAAGAAAAAAAAACCTAAATCATATCGTATTTAAAGACTACTTCATGAAATTCCCTTGCAAAATATGGTCTAATCTCGCTCAGTAACATCTCCTCAAATGCTTTGATCTGTTGACAACTGAATTGAGTGCTTGAATCTTAAGATCTATGAAGAAGGATAGGATTTTGAAGTTTACATCTGTGGAATTGTAGTTGAATTTCTTCTTTATTTTATTTGTTTCGTGTCTCTTTTTCTTGGATTTACCATTTTCATCAAGTAATTATTCGTTAATTTTGTTTGGTAATATATGTCAATTTGGGATTTTGTTCTATATAATGATTTTTATTATAGGTAAAATTACTCAGTAACTAGTAAAATGTAGGAAAGTTTTGAGAGCGCAACATTACATGAGCTATGAAAGATTTAAATATCTTTATATTCATCGAACATGAATTCAAAGATTACTATAATAAAAAAGAAAAAAATTGTCTTTACAGTATGATTTGAGTAGAACAATGGTTTGTTTTTTTATTCATGGTTTCATTAAGGGTGTAATGATTTTATGTTTGCTATACATAGAGTCCAGCCTCTCGTCTATTTAAAAACTAATTACTTCACAAGTTAATCAGATCATAAAAGCCCGACCCTTGTCTATTTTGGACATTTATCATATATGATTCAATAGAACCGATCGCAACCATGCAGCAGTTTGTGCATCCTTGCTTGCCCATTGAAGAAGCTTGAGATGAACCATCTATTGAACAATAGATATATACTTTTGCTAGCCTTGTGGATAATGCAGCATCTTGTTGATGAATGAGAAAAAGTTACAGGCTGATTGGCAAGTACATGAATGTGGAAAACTATGTGGTGGAAGCTATCTCAGTCTTTATATTTAGAAGTATCTTGTTGATGCTCATATATTTTATGTTTGACATATCTCTGAAGGTTGCTCCCCCCCTCTCTCTGCAGCTGCTTTGAGATGTTGGATAATGATACTCCATCAACTTATCTTTGGCTCTTTGCAGTCCAGAAGGATTACTTGAACAGGTACCAAATCTTTTTCAGTAATTATTCAGCTACAACCATTGTTACTTTTATATTCTCCAACTCACCATATCTTTACCAGTTATTCAAGCACTTGCTGCAGAAGTTAGGCAGACTGCCCAATCTCTTCTTTCCCAGCTTCTCCAGAAACTCAGATCAAACATCCAGGTAAGTTTCTTGTTGGACAACATGATTATATCCTATGTTAAGCTTGCATTTTTGGTGCAAAACTTGTTATAGAACTTGGGTTCTTATATCTTATACTATGATGCTTCTATTTTTGCATGTGTAGTTACCAGAATTTCTCCGCATCATTGTCTATCTTCGTCGGATAGGAGTATTTAGTGAATATGAAATGCGCCTACAGGTAGCTATTTCAACGTGCTGGGATATTTTATGAAATAAGCTGCTTGGTTCCACAGACAATTAAGTTGCTCATCTTCTGTGTTCCGGTTGATATATTTTACTTCTTTTGCTTATTTGCCTGATATTTTTCTGGAACAGTTTTTAAGATGCTGAGAGGCATGGCTCACTGGAATGCTTGAGGACTTAGACCAGAGAAATGTTTATGAATATTTAAAAGGGATGGTTAACTGTCATAGGATGCATCTCTTTGATGTTGTTAATCAATACCGAGCCATATTCGCTGATGATAAATCATGAAGTGAAGAAAACTATGATGGTGGGCTTCTCTTCAGCTGGGCCATGCATCAAATTACTTCTCACCTTAAAACTCTTAAAATTATGCTTTCCAAGATAAGTGAAGGCGGGTCTTTGTCCAATATCCTGGACCAATGTATGGTGAGAACTGTTATATAATAGAGGGTTGTATTGCTTCACTATATTTGTTTTCAACCTTTTGATGAGAAATGAAGAATTTCTGTTTGCTGTATTTGTACCATGATATTTGGTTATAAATCTTGCGACTGAGGAGCGGAACTGGATGTATTAAACCACAAATTTATTTTTTTTATAAAAAATTAAGATTCACAACGTTTTAAAAAAAACGTTGTGATATATCATTCACAACGTTTTTCAGAAAAATGTTGTAAATGATATATTACAACGTTTTTTAAAAAATGTTGTGATAGACCATACTACAACGTTTATATTAAAAATGTTGTAAAATGGATATTACAACGTTTTTGTAAAAAACGTTGTAAAAGATTATTTACAACGTTTTTATAAAAACGTTGTAATATCTATTTCACAACGTTTTAAAAATGGATTATGGGATGATAAATAACAACGTTTTTTGCAACGTTTTTAAAAACGTTGTGAAAAAAATAAGCTATTACAACGTGGCCTATGACAACGTTTCAAAAACGTTGTAAAAGGTCTTTTACAACGTTTTAAAAACGTTGTAAAAGCCCTTTTTTGTTGTAGTGACGTATCATCAGATATGTTTCAAAAGCAACAAATCTAGGCATCTTGTATTCAAAATCCAACAACTTCAATCTAGTTGGATATTCGTGATGCAGATTATGCGACCTTGCAAAGTGGCGTAAGAAGCACCACTGGGACTTGTCAATTTCTTGAAAGACTCGCCTCATGGTCTTGCAAGAAACAAGGATCGTGGCAAACTCAACCACGTACATAATATATTGTTGCAAGTAGCCGTTGCTCTCAACTACTATGGATGAAGCAACAACTAGTGGACTACAACATCAAGACTGAAAATCGCCCAATCATGTGTGACAACACATCAACTATCTCGCTCCAAAAATCCAAATGATGCATTCAAAGACAAAGCACATTGATATTCGTTATCATTTTCTCAAAGATCATGTGGAAAAAGGTAACATCGATGCCCCGAATATGTTCCAACCGAGCATCAATTGGCGTACATTCTCACAAAACCACCGGATGCCACCAAAGGTTTGCTTATTTAAGGAGAAATCTTGGTATGATTGATCCCATCGCTTAATTTTAAAATTTTGTTAATGTTTCTTTCATACCGTAGACCCAAAGATTAGTCTAATTGGAAGACGTAAGTTCTCCTTTACCGAAGACTTAAAGGTTAGTACTCTTACTTAGTCTATTTTTGCTAAAGAGGTTTCTAAAGCAATAAAGGGGTCAAGGACAAAATTTGGTACTTAAGAAAATATCTTAAGTTCCCGCTTTTTCAAAACTGATATTTTCTCGCCTTTAAATAGTCCTTGAACCGTCATTTCCAAACTTTACGAAACCCTCTGAATAGAAATCTTTTTCTCTCTCTCTCTCTCTCTCTCTGAGTAACTACTTTCTGCAAATTCAAGTTTTTCTTCTTGTTTCTTCTTTTCATCTTCAACAATGGTACGCTTCTCTCTACTCTACTGAATTTTCTATGTACGTTTCGCATTTCATTATCAACCTAAAATCCTTTTGGAATTCCAACGGTCATTTTCGAGTTTATACAGTTGATTCGCCATTGTTTTTCTTACAAACTTGAATACTAATAGTCGTTTTTGTTTATTCATTATTCATTCTTACGAAAACTTCTGTTATGCATTTCTCGAGTGTGGTTTCTCTAAACATTCTAGGGTTTTAAGTTTTTGCTTCGAAAATTTCAATTTATTTTGGAAAACTTTGAAATTCCTACTTGTTTAGATGTCTGATGATGAAAGCCCTAATTTTTATTTTGTTTTTCTTTCTGCAAGAACTTCAAAATCAAAGCGCGATGCTGGGAAGGCTTTTAACCCGAAATGTCATTCCTCCCGCTTCAAATATCAACCTTCCAGATATCCCATCTATCCGCCGCCATGACATTATTGTCGCTGGGACCCGGCTATACATTCCGGCATGTGCATCGACCTTCACCAATCAACTCTATAGCCGCCGGCGCCAAAGCTTGAGGATATGGACGCCTCGATTCTCGCCTTCTCGCCTCAACAACAAAAACTGCCGATCTTCCTCGCGTAAGAATTTTATCAACGAATGGAGCTCATGAACTGCATCGCTTTTCGTGGTGGATTCGTGTCGTCCCATCTCATCACCGCTAAATCTATTTCCACCATCATCGGCTGCATTACTGAGGAGTTTCAGCAACCATGGCCGAGGCATTACATGCCCGAAGCCATGAGGGGAGCGAACACTCTCCTGAGCCACAAGGGAAGATGTTCGAAATTTGTTCTCTCGACGCCTATCAGCACCACCACCTTTTAGACAACGGGCTCCTATTCAAGAAGTGGAGCACATGACATGTTTATCGCCAGATCAATCTCCGACTGGCCGTATTTCTACAGCCTACGTCTCAACCGGGGCTCATCATTTTCGACGAGCTAAAGCGTGGGTGGAGAAAGCCAAGAGCAACCCCACTTGCAAACCATCTTCGCCAGCTCATCAATGCCCTATCAGGGATGATGCAAACATCAACTCTTCTTTGAAAGAAGATGAGTTGTATACAAGGGCCAAGGATAAGCAACTCACACCTTGCCAAGAATACACCGAATACGAGAACAAGCGCCGGATGCGTAAAGGTCTAGCCGGCCTCTCTTGACAAAGTGGCCAAGCTCGCACCTATATTGGTCACCCCTTCAATATGGAAGCACATGTAGCGGCAAAGGTGACCTACAAAAGGCCTCGCTAAATTTGACGATCGTTGGCCACGGACCTCCATCTAAAAGCCAAAGGCCCGGCCGCGATGAGGCATACTGGCCGCTAAGGTCCGACAAGAACAGAGGCACCTCCAACTTAAGAGAGCAAGCCAAATGGATCATAGGACGACCCGACCGGATTTCAATACGAATCCCAAGGTCGTGGCCGCCAAGAAACAATTAACAACAACAAGTAACAAATAATGGTAGGGCCATAACCGGCGATACACCGACAACTCAAACACATGCGGAAGCGAAGAAATAAAATAAAAGCAGTGGCGCCCGAGTTAACAAGCTCAAACTAAAACAACCAAAGAGATAGTTAAATCTCTCGGTCCAAAAATTCGACTCGCGTGCATAACATTGGGCACGTAGAACAAACTCCTGTTATGCAATTCAATATAGAGCATAAAATAAACCAAGTCATCGGCGAAGCTACGGCCGGAACCCAACACTAAACTAAGTCTAAGACTCTAGTCTAACAACTCGACGGCTAAAACAAGCCGGAGAACAAACATCATATTAAACTAGCAATTTAACATGCTAAACATAACACCAATTAACCACGCGCGACTAAAACCAGTCGGCTGCCAACAAAATAAGTACTAACAGTTATATGTACTAACAACTAGAAAATATATGAAAGTTTAACTACTAACATAACAAGCACAACCACCACCGGTTGGCTACCAAAAGAATAGGCTAACCACATAATTACAACATTACAAATACATCAAGGTTTGCTACCCAATCATGAAGTTTACATAACTTCATCTTCCCAACGACCTCACCAAAACAAAACCAACAACTAAGTAGCAACCTTTCCAAAAGAATTCGCCAACGTAACCTTCGGATTTACTTGGATCCGCTCGGCGACTCGGATCTAGGGAAACACAACCAACAAATAAAAGTAAGTCACAATGACTTAGTAAGTTACTAACCGTAACTTCCTATCATGGCATAATACTCAATCATAAATCACATCATGCTATCGTCATGAAATAACCTTATATAAAAATCATGTTACGGCATCCATGCTCAACATAAATAAAACATGTTATCATTGTAGTATAACATTTCATTAAAATCCATGTCAAGACAATTATATACTTAACGATCATAATTCTTGTTATTGATATAACATAGCCTTAGATGATTTACATGTCAAGGCATATAAACTTAACAACAATAATTCACCTTTTAACATAATGCCATATCGAATAATATTCATGATAAAGCATATTAACATAACAACGGTAACTCATGTCATTGTTATAACATAGCCTTCCCATACTATTCATGTCAAACTTAACAATAATGATTAATACCTTTGGCATAAAACCACATTCCAATAATACTCATGTGATAGCATACATGCTTACAACATTAATCCATATGTTATCTATTAAGTATAACATGTAAGAAACCAAAACAAACATCATATCATATCCAATTCACCAAGCACGTTATTCACTTAAGCACTTGTGAAACAATTCATGTAA
>CM028382.1:3434948-3461525 GCA_013146195.2 Codonopsis lanceolata | reverse complement strand
TTATATAAAAAAAAGATTTTCGGGCAGTATAACAAAAGGGTTGGGGCTTTATTTTATTATTACTTTATTCTGCTTTATATTATTATTCTGCTTGCTTTATTTTTATCGTGCAAAATATGTAAATATTATTTCATTCTGTCATTTTATTTTGGGGATTATGATCAATATGTAACTAATAGGAATAGATAGATTCCACATTTTCTTTCTATTTCTTGATCGATTGGATGCTTGCTGACGCTCAAACTAAATCAGGTGAGAAAATCCACAATGAACAGCAAGACATGCCAAATATGTTTTATTTACTGCTTTATATCTATAAAAAAATTACTACTTTTTAGATACCGCACACACGTGCACGCATATAGAGATATTCCGAACTGCTACCCTACACCATGGCCAGCCTACCCCCTGCATCAGCCAACATTAAATTGTATATAGATTCTCAAGACATTTCATGGACCGATCGGTTTTTATATCTCCGAATTATTGACCGTCCTTGTAAAAAAAAAAAGAAGCAAAAAAAAAAAAAAGATACAAATAAAAATATGCAAGGGCGACCAATAATTTTCGATGTTCAACCTAGACCATTTTGAATGGTGGATCCTAGAAAGCGTATATGCCCTTCGTCGAGATTAGTCGATCTTGGGGAGTCAGCGGTGGAATCACGCCGTTCTATACTGCGGAGAAATAATCCACTATTCCGGGAATAGTCGAGACCATCAAAACAAAGCGGTGCTTGTCAATCAATTGTAGGGAAAATAAATAATAATAAAAATATTAATAAAGGCACAGCGGCCTCCAATCCCATAAAGTCTTGACCAACCCTTTTCGATGCCTTCAAACCCTTTTCCTCGAAACTTGGCCCGAATGGAAAGGCGGAAATAGTACTTGTCGATTGATACGGGATACGAGGAGAGGTCGAGGAAAAATATCGAGGTCGGATCGAGAAAGAGACAAAATCGATGTCTGAGTGAGGTGTGGAGCAGTGCGCCGTGCCGCGCCCGGATAAGGGTGTGCGTGCATGATGCGGGGACACCACCTGCTCTCATCCCTCCCTTGTTTAGGAGAGGCGAAATTAAAAGTGCGAGAGGAAGTGTTGGAATACGTCTCGGTTGACTTTAGTGGATTTTTGGTCCAATATGGGAGCTTTGGGTTTCGCATCAAGTTATCCCTTGTTTAGGGATACCGGGATATAGGAATACATCACCCTTTCATTCCCATTCTCTCGTTTTAGGGGAAAACCGAAAAGTGCAAAAAGGATGTTGCAGAGGCCCCACTATGGATTTTATGAAAATAGCCTTATGACCTATTTCGAATCACTATGGGTGTTTTTGGTTTCCTGCATCAAGTTATCCCTTGTTTAGGGAATATCATGATATAGGAATGCATCACCCTTTCATTCCCATTCTCCCTTTTTTAGGGGAAAACGGAAAAGTGCAAGAAAGGAATGTTGCGATGCCCCATTGGATCCAAAATGTTTTATAGAGTCGTCATCTTTATTTTAAGGCAAAAATAAAGCAAAACCAAAAGAAAAGAAAACCGAGATTGCAAAACGGGTTCGGAGGCTAAGTTACGAGTTGGGAAGGTGCTAGGCACCCAACTCGCCCTTCGTCTCAAAAGCGTTTTTGGCTAAAGTATGCTTTTTGTTATATTTATTTAGCAAATAAACAAAGTATTTAAAGACAGGAAATAAAAGCAAAGACATCCGCGGCTACATTATTTACGGACTTGTAGTCGTCTCCTTACAATAATTACAGATATATTTAAAAATATTTGGCCATTATAATGGCTCTTTTACATAGTATTTTCTAACTAAATTCAGACAGTAAAACGGCTTGTATTTTCAGTATTTTTGTGCATTATTTATGAAGGATATATCTAAACATATATCACACAAGTTCGATTCATAACAGTAATCATGAATTAACTTGTGCGAACTTGAACTTTGAGCGAAGCGGAAGACTTTCTGCCTGAGCTACGACCTTCGTATGTCACGATCTACAAACCTGCAAGTCTCTCTCGTCGGCTTGATATCACGGAGCACGGATATGAATACTGGTTCACACCGTAAATCCAAGTCTCTTGATGATTAGGCTAGAGGGAGTATTTTGGTGAGATAAAATTAGGAGAGAGAGAGAGAGGGGGCGGCAATTCCAAGAGGATGTGTTCCTCAATTTGTGTTAGGGTTTTATCCCTTTTGTTACCCTATTTATATTATTACCAAGAAACCTATATCTTGTAGGTTAAGTCAATCCTAAACCCATTCGGATTAGGAAACTAATTAACCAATTAATAATAATATAAATATATTCCATGTGGGCGGGACTAAATAATCGGCCACAAGCCCATTACTAACATCTCCCACTGCATGGATGGACTCACCTCTCTAACCACATCGTATCATCGAAACCCGTTAAACACTTCCTCTTCATACTGGAAGTGGAGCGTGCGACATGACGAGAAAGATAAAGGGTGGAGCGTTATACCAAATCACCATCTGACCAGCATAGAACGTCCTCGTTAGAAAACAAAACTCGTCTATACCCCAGACCATATATATGCATCAGTTTAAGCATCCTCAATCCTTCAAGAGCGGTGCTTAAAACTCAATATGTTTGTGTATCAAGATCAATCTTTTGAGCCGTATGTTCAATATGGTCGCCATGACATTGAAACACAAAAATAGAGATACATATCATACTATCTTCCTTAGACACTCACATCAATCACTATTGGTTAACTGCTTTCCCAGCAATGCTCCGTAGGATTGTATGTGCATAGCCCATTAGTCGGCATGCCAAAGTAGCATCATCAACGTCCAAGTTCATGATATAGTTCTAAGTCACATAGGGTATAATCGTGACCTGGATTTGATCACTAGAACTCACACAGTGATGAAGCAGGGATCATTCAATCACTTTCTTAAGTCGCATTATAGTCACATTGTAGACACCCCAATTTCATACCCCTGGTATGTGACTGACATAAAATATCAAGAACTGTTAAAACCAAGGTTCTAAAAATCGTTAGGCGGTCGCTAGGCGGCACACTAGCGCCTAGCGCCTAGGGGACTAGTCGGGGCGTAATCGAGGCCTAGGCGGAGCCTAGAATTAAGGCATAATTACCACTTTTTTGATAATTATCAAAGATCAAACACATTGAATACAAATTTAATTTTTTTATATTTGTCATTTTATCAAACACTTGTCTATATTTGTAAAATGAACAAAAATATACAAACCTACCATTAATCCCAATTCTCAACAACCCCAAAGCAATAAACCAGCCAAGTTTAGAGCTAAAAAAAAGAATAAGATATTACTCCAGTTCGCCCCCCATTACCTCCCTCTCTGCATCACCATTACCACTCCCCCTTCCTTCTTCAGTTCGCCCCTCTTCCTTCTCCGGTCATCGCATGCCACAAAATCAAAGCTACAAAAATAAATTAAGGTCGGCGAGGTTTGGCGTGAGGCCGACTTGATCGATTAGGCGGCAACTAAAAAGTCGCGGTAGAGAGGGGCCTAGCGCCTAGGCGGGGAGTTTTAGAACACTGGTTAAAACTTAACAAATGTCAAGTTACAGGAGTCAAAAATGCGAAAGGAAAAGCAGGATGCGCGAAACAGTGAACTGCAGGGGGTGAAAGTGCAAAAAACGAAACTTGAAAAAGCTGCTTGGTGCCGCACCAAGGGTCTCCTTGGTGGCTCCAAGCCTTTTACTGTTGCCTCTCTCAGATTGGAAATGGTACAACCTTTGATGCACAAGGTACAAGCCGTTGATGCAGGAGGAAGAAATCAAGAAATTCAGGCCGTGTCCTACTCCTTCAGTATAAATAGAAGGCCTCGGTCCTCATTTCCAGTTGCTCATTCTCCGCGATTAAAAATCGTAACGAAGTTCTGCTGCTTCGTTCTTTCGATAAATATTAGTACGAGAGGTGCGAGATAGGTGAGTGGAAGCCCCTAAAATCTCCAAACCCCGTCCAAACTCCGCAAAAATAAATACCCATAGGTTATAAGTGATCCCTAGCCTAGTTGTTAGGTATCCACCTCACTTCCCCGGCCCAAAAATCCCAAAGTAAGCCGTTACTCTGCCCGAGTAATAGGCTGAAAAACACCCTAAATAAGCCGTTATTCCGCCCAATCAAAAAAGCCAAAACCACAAAAACTAAGTTGTCGCTCTGCCCAAATAAACAAACCAAAACTACCATATATAAGCCGTCACTCTGCCCAAATCAAAACAACAACCACACAACAAACAACAAAAAAGACTCCCTCTCCCTGAAGGACAGAGCGAGCACACCACCGCTCTAAAAGGTAAAGCCTTTAAGGGCGTTATTTATTATTTTTATTTACTTTTCTGTCTATTTATTATTTTAAAGTTGTTATTTAAATCCAGCACAATGTAGTCCTTATAAGCCGTTGTGCTGCCCGGATAAGATTAGGAAATAATATGTAAAAGAGTCGTTATAATGACCAAATATTTTTAAATACATTTGTAATTATTGTAAGGAAATGGCTGCAAGTCCGTAAATAATGTAGCCACGGATGTATTTGTTTTATTTTCCTATCATTTAATGCTTTATTTATCTGCTAAATAAATATAACAATAAGCATACTTCAGCCAAAAACTATTTTGAGACCGAAAGGGCGAGTTGGGTGCCTAGCACCTTCCAAACTCGTAACTTAGCCTCCGAACCCGTTTTCTTTTTCTCTGATTTATTTTTCTTTTCTTTGGTTTTGCTTTATTTGCCTTAAAATAAAGATGGCGACTCTAAAACTTTCAGATTCAGTGGGACCTCGCAACACTCCTTCTTTGCACTTTCCCGTTCTCCCCTAAAAAAGGGAGAAATGGGAATGGAAGGGTGATGTATTCTCATATCCTGGTATCCCCTAAACAAGTGATAACTTGATGCGGGAAACCCAAAGCTCCCATAGTAATCTGAATGGGCCATAAGGCTATTTTTAATAAATCCATAGTGGGGGCATCGCAATATCCTTTTTTGCACTTTTCCGTTTTCTCCTAAAAAAGGGAAAATGGGAATGAAAGGGTAATGCATTCCCATATCCTGGTATCCCCTAAAAAAGGGATAACTTGATGCGGGAAACCGTAAGTTCCCATATTGGATACAAAATCCACTAAAGGCAACTGAGACACATTCCAACGTGCTAACATAGACAACACTCCTCTCGCACTTTTGATTTCGTCTTCCCCTAAACAAGGGAGGGTGGAACGAGAGCAGTGGTGTCCCGCATCCGCACGTACGCGCACCCCTATCCAAGGGCGTGCGGGGCGCGGGAGTACATCCCGGGATCCTCACAGTGGCGACTCTGCTGGGGAATTGTTTTATTTTAAATAAAATGGAGTGCTAGACTCATAAAATAAAAAAATTTTATTTTTATTTATTTCTGGCTGCAGTATGCTTGTTATATTAATTTACGCATTTGAATATAGTGTTCATATACATCCGTGTCTATATTTGTGGATATGATCTTCCATCTTGCAGCAGTTTCGTTCCGATAACTGTTATAGGTGTATTTAAAAATATTATATTAAAAAAATTCGAAAATAAAAAAAAATTCGAAAAAGCAAAAAATCAAAAATATATATATATATATTATATATGTTGCAATAATATTCCGGGCAGCACAATAAAAAAGGGCCGGGGCTTTATTTTCATTATTGTTTTATTCTCGGCTCTGTACTATTATTTCTTTCTGTCATTTTTCCTTTTTTTTATTATTTCTATACATTTGTACATATTTGCATTCATTATGTCATTTTATTTCGGGGACATAGGACCAAAATTTGTAATTAATAGGGATAGATAGTTTCCCCGCTTTTCTTTCTATTTCTTAAAATGTGCTGTGCTTGCTTGCTTGCGTTCTAGGGGTGTAAATCGGAATCACCGAACCACGGAACCAAACCAAACCAAACCAAACCAGTCGGTTTGGTTCGGTTTTGGTCGAAGATTGTTCGGTTTCGGTTTCAAAAATTGGGAAACCACGCGGTTCGGTTCGGTTCATGGTTTTTGGTATCGAACCAAACCAAACCGAACCGAACCAAACCACCCTATATATATATATTTATTTATTTATTTATTATATAATATATATTATATAACATTTATTAACTATTTTGAACCTTTGATTTATTCATTATATATATATATATATACGGATACTAAACCAAACAAAATCTTGATTGTTGGATAACTATTATTTCTTCCATGGTTTGTGTTTATTTTAGAATTTGTTATGATAATTTGTTGTTAGTAGGTTATTTCCTAATTTTGATGTTAATTCCAAATTAAAATCTTATTTTCATTGTTATTTTTAATGTTGGTTAATTTCATTAAAATTAATTTATATAAACCACAAAACCGAACCAAACCAAACCAAACCAAACCGAGTGGTTCGGTTCGGTTCCAAGTCTTGCTCGGTTCGGTTCGGTTTGAGATTTTTGGAACCACTAATAGGCGGTTCGGTTTGTGGTTTTGGCATAAACCAAACCAAACCGAACCACTTACATCCGAGAAAATCCACACAGACAGCAAGACAGGTCATATATGTTTTATTTTTCTGTTTATATATCTGTAAATAAATAAAGATTTTACTGCTTTCTAGATACCACACACACGCACATGCATATAGCTATATTCCGAACTATTACCCTACACCATGGCCAGCCTACCCCCTGCATGAGCCAACGTTAGAATGCATATAGATTCTCATGACACTTCATTGACTGACTGGTTTTTGTATCTCCAAATTGTGAGTCAGCCCCTGCAAAAATAAAATGATATATGAAAATAAAATTAAAAAAAAAAGAAAAGCAAAAAAATAAATATATATCTATAAAAAAATGCGCAAGAAAAAAAAAGATGAAAATAAAGCAACAAAAAAAGATAATAAGCATGGGTGATTTATTATTCTCGATGCTCGACCTAGACCATTTCGAATGGTGGATCTGAAAGAGTATAAGCCCTTCGCCTGGACCGATCCCTAGGGAGTCGAAAAGCAGGTGGAATACGTTGGTCCTATACTCTGGAGAAAGAATCCACTGTTCCAGGAAAGGTCCTGAGACCGTCAAAATAAAGCAGGTGCTTATCCAGTCAATTGTAGGGAACAAAAACAAATAATAATAAAAATATACTAATAAAGACACCCTGTACTCCAAACCCAGAAAGCCTTGACCACCTCCCGATACCTCCATAACCCATTTTCCTCGAAACCGGCCCAAATTTGGAATGGCGAGATAGTACTTGGCCTGTTGATACGGGAATAAGTGCGTAAATCGAACGATGATATCGCTGCAGATCGGACAAAGGGCGTAATCGATGTAAAATACAGATCCGAGCAAGATGGCAACGATGAGTAGTCCGATATGGGTATGCATTCGGGGCTCGGGATATACTCCGACTGCAATGCAGCGGTGGCTAGACCGAATCTGGGCGCACGACATGAACGCTTGCTAAGCCAAATAGCAAGTCTTATACAAGGTCCAAAGCCCAGTGGTGAGGTAAATTCTTCCCCTACAGTCCCCCAGGAAACATCAACATCCCACGTGCCTCCAAACCCAACTCCTCAGCCAAACACTAACCCACCAAATATGGCCGCTACCCCACATCCCAATCCTCCACCAAGTCCTTACTACCCAAGCCTGATTCTTTTTTCATAGAGGAAAGTTCATCTTCCATTGCTCATCCATTCATTGTTTGTAGGTAAAGAAAGAGCTTCTTTGAACGATGTAGTCTCACTAGAATTGAAAGAAGTAGTTAGGAAAGATTCCTCTTCGATCGCGAATCGACGACGAGGTATATTTCCACATTTACTTCTTCGCTCTAGTATCGACTCCCACTAGAATCTGTACTCCCACTTCGGATGAAGATCACCTTGACTCTCATTGGCGACTTCCATAGGTTCAACCTCATGTTGTACCGTAGGATTAGGTTGAGGCAATTCCCCACCTTCGCTAAAAGATGTCATATGTTATTCTTCCATCTCAAAAAGTTCAAAGTCTTTCCTAACTTCACCTATATGTGGGAAATCATTCTCAATGAAATCAACATTGCAAGGCGACTACGATTCGGTCATTCTTACGTCAGGTTTTCCACCGTACATAACCTAACCCTTTGAGGTATTTGAATACCTTATGAAAACAAACTAGTTGCCTCTAGGGCCTAGTTTTCCAAACTTATTGGAGGTACTATGGACATAACCTGCACAACCCCAAGGATGAAGATGCCCCCAATTTAGGCTTCTCACCTTTCCAAAGTTCATAAGGGGTTGTGGGAACTGATTTAGAAGGCACTCGGTTAAGTATGTAGGCGGTCATTAGCGCATCCCCCAAAACGAAATTGGGAGGTTGACCTGTGCCATCATTGACCTAACCATTTCCAACAATGTTCGATTCCTTCGTTCTGCAACACCATTTTGTTGCGGAGTTCTAGGAATTGTCAACTGTCGGCGTATTCCCTTTTTCTCACACAATTCTTTAAATTGATCAGATAAAATACTCACGGCCTCGGTCAGTTCTAAAAGTTTTTAAGCTTTGATCCTTTTGATTCTCAACCTCTGCGAGAAAGCGCTCAAAATACTTGAGAGCTTCATCGCGGTGAGAAATAAGGAAAACATAACCATAGCGTGTGTAGTCATCGATAAAAGAGAAAATAGGAAGCTTCATGACGTGCCTTAACATTCATTGGTCCGCAAATGTCTGAATGGACTAACTCTAATGGATGTGTGGCTCTTTTTGCCTTACCAAAAGGCTTTCGACAAGCTTTTCCTGCCAAACAAGATTCACACAAGGGTAGGTTGACTTTGCTGAGAGACCCCAATAGACCTTCTCTAGCCAATCTATTCATCCTATATTTTCCTATATGTCAAAGTCTAGCATGCCATAACTCAAAATTAGAATCATCATAAACCACGCAAGAAGAAGAATTCACTACAACAAAAAAGGGCTTTTACAATGTTTTTAAAACGTTGTAAAAGACCTTTTACAACGTTTTTGAAACATTGTCATAGGCCATGTTGTAATAGCTTATTTTTTTTCACAACGTTTTTAAAAACGTTGTTATTTATCATCCCATAATCCATTTTTAAAACGTTGTGAAATAGATATTACAACGTTTTTATAAAAAACGTTGTAAATAATCTTTTACAACGTTTTTACAAAAACGTTGTAATATCCATTTTACAACATTTTTAATATAAACGTTGTAGTATGGTCTATCACAACATTTTTAAAAAAACGTTGTAATATATCATTTACAACATTTTTTCTGAAAAACGTTGTGAATGATATATCACAACGTTTTTTTAAACGCTAGAATCTTAATTTTTATAAAAAAATAAATTTGTGGTTTAATACATCCAGCTCCTCGCCGCAAGATTTATAACCAAATATCATGGTACAAATACATCAAAAAAAATTCTTCATTTCTCATCAAAAGGTTGAAAACAAATATAGTGAAGCAATACAACCCTCTATTATATAACAGTTCTCACCATACATTGGTCCAGGATATTGGACAAAGACCCGCCTTCACTTATCTTGGAAAGCATAATTTTAAGAGTTTTAAGGTGAGAAGTAATCGATGCATGGCCCCCGGTGAAGAGAAGCCCACCATCATAGTTTTCTTCACTTCTGATTTATCATCGGCGAATATGGCTCGGTATTGGTTAACAACATCAAAGAGATGCATCCTATGACAGTTAACCATCCCTTTTAAATATTCATAAGCATTTCTCGGTCTAAGTCCTCAAGAATTCCAGTGAGCCATGCCTCTCGGCATCTTAAAAACTGTTAAAAATATCGCAAATAAGCAAAAGAAGTAAAATATATCAACCTAACACGTAAGATGAGCAACAACAACAAAAAACGAAGATGAGCAACTTAATTGTGTGGAACTAAGCTTATTTCATAAAATATCCCAAAGACGTTGAAATAGCTACATGTAGGTGCATTTCATATTCACTAAATACTCCTATCCGACGAAGATAGACAATGATGCGGAGAAATTCTGGTAACTACACATGCAAAAATAGAAGCATCATAGTATAAGATATAAGAACCCAAGTTCTATAACAAGTTTTGCACCAAAAATGCAAGCTTAACATAGGATATAATCATGTTGTCCAACAAGAAACTTACCTGGATGTTTTTCTACAACTGGCAAGATAATAAAAGAGATACAACTTACTTGATTCAAATAAGTTTCCTTATTTGATTAAAGTGAAAATATGAAAACATTGTAAAGATATGGTGAGTTGGAGAATATAAAAGTAACAATGAACATGTTGTAGTTGAATAATTACTTGAAAAAGATTTGGTACATGTTCAAGTAATCTCTTAGTTTTTCCAAAAAGTGGACTGCAAAGAGCCAAAGATAAGTTGATGGAGTATCATTATCCAACATCTCAAAGCAGCTGCAGAGAGAGGGGGGGAGCAACCTTCAGAGATATGTCAAATATAAAATATATGAGCATCAACAAGATACTTCTAAATATAAAGACTGAGATAGCTTCCACCACATAGTTTTCCACATTCATGTACTTGCCAATCAGCCTGTAACTTTTTCTCATTCATCAACAAGATGTTGCATTATCCACAAGGCTAGCAAAAGTATATATCTATTGTTCAATAGATGGTTCATCTCAAGCTTCTTCAATGGGCAAGCAAGGATGCACAAACTGCTGCATGGTTGCGATCGGTTCTATTGAATCATATATGATAAATGTCCAAAATAGACAAGGGTCGGGCTTTTATGATCTGATTAACTTGTGAAGTAATTAGTTTTTAAATAGACGAGAGGCTGGACTCTATGTATAGCGAACATAAAATCATTACACCCTTAATGAAACCATGAATAAAAAAACAAACCATTGTTCTACTCAAATCATACTGTAAAGACAATTTTTTTCTTTTTTATTATAGTTATCTTTGAATTCATGTTCGATGAATATAAAGATATTTAAATCTTTCATAGCTCATGTAATGTTGCGCTCTCAAAACTTTCCTACATTTTACTAGTTACTGAGTAATTTTACATATAATAAAAATCATTATATAGAACAAAATCCCAAATTGACATATATTACCAAACAAAATTAACAAATAATTACTTGATGAAAATGGTAAATCAAAGAAAAGGAGTCACGAAACAAATAAAATAAAGAAGAAATTCAACTACAATTCCACAGATGTAAACTTCAAAATCCTATCCTTCTTCATAGATCTTAAGATTCAAGCACTCAATTCCAGATTGTCAACAGATCAAAGCATTTGAGGAGATGTTACTGAACGAGATTAGACCATATTTTGCAAGGGAATTTCCGCGAAGTAGTCTTTAAATACGATATGATTTAGGTTTTTTTTTCTTGTAATTTTTATCACTGTACACTCTTTGTACTGGACAGATTTTTACATTAAATGATCATGTCTTTGCCAGTACTGGACAATAGTTTAAAAGTCTTGAGTCTTGACATACCCCATTAATGAATCTCCTTGCAAGAAGAAAGCTCTACTATGTGACATGACAAGAGTACTGTTCTAAACTTAGTCATATATCACAATTGGTTACTATATATAGCTACTTGCATCAAGAATTCAAGAGTATTGCATTAAGATGCAGTATGTAAATAGTATTGTTAAGGTCGTCGGATAAGAGCTCTGGCTGGCAACAAAAACAAGGTTTCAGTTCACATTGTTCCACTATGGATTTGAACCTATCAAGCTACTTTCCCAAAATTTATTTGACATAAAATAGATACTGAATTTATTCCTATAACGGGAAATTTATCGTCTAAATTGCTTGCAATGACCTCTGATTTTATGTTGTTAGTTTCATGTGTGTTCAAAGCCTAGGCAAGATCATGATGCTCCCAAGGGTTGTACCTCGCAGCATTTTATTGTTGAGAGCAGCAAGCTACTTAATTATGTCTCTAAGGATTAATCTTAATTTCAAGATATTATGTCCCTAGAAAACACACCCTTTAGTAGCTATGAAAGCACCAAGCAAATCTGCCAATGACTCTCTCTCTCTCTCTCCCACAAAGAAACTCAAAAGATAAGTGAGATCTCATAGTTGCCATTTATGGGCAAAGCAGCTTTATTAACACAGACAAAACCAGAGTTTCCAAATTTAGGATTATGAGAAGAGTGAGTTTGGAGAGAAAAGGGTACGACACATTTTGATCAGTTTGGTGTAGTGCATCAGTTAGATGTATTCTGAACAACCAGGATCAAACAATCATTTTACTTTTAACAATGTTATCAGTTGAAAACATAGTTTTTGAGTAGATTGTAACACCAAAGAAATGCTTCAAACCAATGCCAAAACCACACCACAAGGCCAAAAAATGAAAATAAGGTATGCATGGAAAGGTCTATGAGTATACTTTCTATTCCAATTTACAGATCAAGATTTCAGTATCTCTAGCCTAAGTTATGGTCAAAAGAGTAACAGGTGTCCAGAAACAACTTCCGAACAGTCACAGTTTTTGGCTTCCAAAACCAGCTCCAAAATCTCTCCAAATCAACCTATTTTCACAAGGGTTCAATCCCAACATAAATTAGGTACACCAAGATTGAATTAGGGAAAGAAATGGACCAAAAAAAAGATCATTTGATAGGTCAAAACCTATGGCAAAAATTGCTAAAACTCAAGGCTGTCCAAAAACTTAGCAGAATTATGCCAAATTCAAATTAAATCTGGTACTGATACATAAGGCCAAAAATTACAAATAAGCTACCATTGGAAAGCTCTAAGAGTTAGCTTTCTAACAAAGCAAACGGAATGAGATTCCGCTAATTCTAAAGAAAGTTATGACACTTCTAGTAACAAGTGTCCAAACAGCACATTAAGAGTTAAAATGATTTCAAATTCAAACTTCAAGGCTTTAGCTTGGCATGTCTACATAAAATACTTTTATGCCTTGTTTGGATAGATGGTTTGTTTGTGGTTTGCAGTCTTATTCGTGGTTTTGTAACAATTTAATCAAAAAGTAAGAGAGAAAAAGAGAAAGTACTTTGTTTGGCATTTACCTTGGTAAGTAAAGATTCAGTCTGAATGTTCATGAAGACAATAGGGACCCCTGCTGCCTGAGAAGCATTAAGCCATGCATTTGCTCTAGCAAGGGTGTCCTCCAGATCATTATACCGAGAAGCATCTCTACCGGAGGCTTTTGGAAGCAGGAGAATGGAAAGAAAGCAGCTTGAATTTGGAGTTAATAGTAACTCCTGCATTCTCTTCTCCCATGGATATGAGACGTATCCATCATGAAGTTGAGTCGTGGCCAATGCACTCACCATCCTGGAAGTCCTTGAAGCTGCATATGCAGCAAAATTTTAAAAAAGATTATGGTGGAAAAACAGAAAAATGTATGGTAAGGAACAACAAATTGAACCTCGTCATGCAAAAGAAAACAAAAATGCACAAGGATATAAGTTGAACTTCACAGTCTAGACAAAATTCCAATGGCACAAATCATACAAGCTAATAGCTATTGTCACTACAATGTAATCTTTAATATCAGACATACCCTCAGTGACTTCTCTGCAATGAAAGTGCAAGCTGACATATCAAGATAGTAAATATGTGTCTACTGATCATACTGCTCAGTGTAACTGTGTTAAGATCCCCCAAAATTGCATCAGCAAATGAAATCTATTAACATGTTCAAAAGATAGGATGAGATACACGGAAGGTTTTACATGTTCAGCTCATATTAACCATCTAATTGGCTTCTAAATCTATCATTAATCCTCATGATAACATTCGAATAATACGAGTAGTTAGTGCTGATTGCATAGCCAAGCTGCTATGCTAAAAGAAAATTAAGATATCGAGAAATCAGTGCTACCAACAACGAACTGTAATTTGCATACGAATAGAAATTTAATTAGCTAGCTTCAAACACAAGGCCACTTTATGGTGCATTTCTAACTCTTTGAGTCCAAAGATCCTAGAGCAGCCGTCACCTCCTCAGGAGAGTAACCTATTCCTTTTTGCACGACGTTGTGATCGACAAGAATCTCGGAGATCAGGCTACCGTCATCAACATAAACCTGAAGCTCAAACGCAGTCCTTCGCTTGAATTGGAATCCTTTCACCCCATCATAATACACTTAATTATACCCTGAATGCTAGAAGTTGTTTCTTTCATTGCAGCCCATTTAACCGACAAACTGGCCAAGTAGGTAAATGGGATTTCTCTGTCTCCAGTTAATACAGATTGGTGTTCTACAGCATCAGCCATAGGAGTATCCTCAGTATCTGAGATAGCAATAGGTAATGAGTGGGGTTCAGCATTTTCCGGATGGATGGGAACAGCAGCCAGTTCAGTAGCTCTTGCTGGCTGAAGTTCAGCATTTACCCTTTGGAGAAAAGCAGACTCTTCTGCTGCCCTTTCATTAATTGGAAAACTAGACATAGGTTCAGCATTTGCCATATGGTTGGGAACAGCTGACTCTTCTGCAGCCCTTTCATTAACAGAAAAACCAGATGCAGTACCTTGGTTATCTGCCTGAAAAAGACTAGCAGCTTGTGGCACATGATTACTTGTGGGCACTGAAGCTCAGACATTATCAGGCGGCCATGCTGCGAGAGTGGCCCTACTTGCTAAAGGCAGAACTACACCAGTCCTAGTTCTTTTCCCCCTTGGTGGCTTATTTACTTCAGTAACAAGCCTCTGTTGTGCCGCATTCAATTCCTCAACCAATCCTCCAAGAACTTCAAACACTTCAGGAACCAGCATTAGAAGCCCATGACGTACATCCCCTATTTGCAGTTCCAGGAAAAAAAAATCTGAAACAATCCTGACTATTACTTTCCAAAATCTGAAACAATGTGACAATCCAGCACCAGAAAGAAAAGAGGAATGAGAGATCATGGGTCATACGAGCAATTCGATAACACCACCTATCCAATTATTTGTAGCACCCAGCTCGGAAGGGTCTTGCCAAGCACTCAGGAGGGGGAGTAAGCAGGGAGAAGTGGAGAACTGGTAGGTAATGTGGTCTTAAGTATTGAGGGCACCTTGCGAGCTAGTTAGACGGACTACTAACTGAAAGTGTATAAATTACAGAAAGAGGTATCAAACCTTCTAGCTGAAAGTATGAATTGCATGGAAGGAATACAGTCTAACCTTCATAAAGGTCCAGGTTCATACCTTAATGGTCATTTTATGTCCTTTCGCATAATTAACTGACTCGCCATTGTTCCTAATCAAAGCAATTCTGCCAATATCAATAAACTCATTCCAAGGAATGCAAATTGGAGCTCCAACCTGTATGGAAGCAATTTAAATACGATGAGAAAGCAAATTGGAGTTTCATAATAAGACACCCTTAAAGTAAACTTGATAAATCTACAGTAGGTTTGCTTTTCAAGTTTTGAAGCTGTATTGAGTTGTAAAGGCACCAATGTACAAGAAGCTCCAAGTGAAAGGGACCATGGAGAAAAAGAAGAGAGGAATAAAGAAAGGGGGATGTATATGTATGTATAAAGACATAGAAATCAACTAATTATCGCTTATACTACACAGAAGATTTCAGGGGCATACAGAAAAAGCTAAGCAAACAAGCATCATGTCAATCCACATATTCAAGTATCTACTCTCTGCACAAGAAGGCCAGTAAGGCAACCAAAAAGAAGCTAAGATGGTACTTACTGATTTATATGTGTAGCCCTAATCTATTATATATTCTCAAAAAAAATCTAATTGAATAACAATCAATATGTTCTAGATTGTAGACGAGTATCTCTTCCTACCATCAGTTCTTAAAGATAATTTCTTTGACTCCTATGTGTGGTCAGTGACTCAGTTTTACACATGTATTGCTAATCCAAAATCAACAAATATGTTCTAGATTGTAGACGAGTCCAGGAAGTGTTGGTTACTTATACATGTATGTGGTAGGCATAACTCTGATGTAGAATTCATATGTTGCATGTGTTGGCTGTTCCATCCACCTTTTGGAAAAGGAGCCTTCCATCATTTTCTTGATCACACGCATTGGTATATCGAGTCCAGTTTCCAGAATTTTTTTAATAAACTGATGGCTTGATTTTTTCATTAGATGCAATTGATGTCCAAGAATGGTAAAACAATCTCAATGTTCTTTCTAAAGAAGGGATCAATGTCTAAGGTATGCCAATATCTTTGCCGCTATGAGCCATGTCTAATGTGAATAAACACTTGAGGTGTAGTATGATTTAAACCTCAGTATGTCTCCATGCCCAGAAACTGGTTGTAAGAGCTAGTACTTGGAAGTTAAATAACTGAATAACACTACCCTATATCAAGAAGCATACATGTATCAAGCTCTGGCAACTAATAAAAAAATGCACAAAAGTCAGTTGCTTCAGAAAGATACATGATCACACTACAAAACATTTACTTTCCAAGTCCTATTACTTGGGATGACAACCAACGACCCACAAAAGTAACTACAATCACTTTAAGGAAACACAATAAATTGGAAATACATCAGAGGATAAGCCTAAAACATCTGCTGAATCAAACCAGCAGCCCAAGCTTCCTCTACCAGAAATCAAGTGGCAACATCATAAAGTCCATGATAAAAAAGCTATCCTCACCCTAGTTGGAACTAAAGCAACTTATGGCAGTGTTGATGGTAGTACAATTATTGCATCATGCTCAGAAGGAACTGATATTATACTCTGGCATGGAAAATCTGGAAAGATCTTGGGCAATATTGACACAAATCAGCTCAAAAACAATATGGCGACCATATCTCCAAATGGACGTTTTATTGCTGCCGCCGCTTTTATGGCTGATGTGAAGGTTTGGGAGATTGTATACTCAAAGGATGGTTCTGTTAAATAGGTTTCAAATTTTATGCAGCTCAAAGGCCACAAGAGTGTTGTTACATGGTTGTGCTTCTCACGGAATTCGGATCAAATCATCACTGCATCAAAGGATGGCTCTATGAGAGTATGGAATATCAATGTTTGTTATCATATGGATGAGGACCCTAAGACTTTGAAGGTGTTTCCTATCCCACTTCATGATTCAAATGGCACTGCTGTGCACTATGATCATCTCAGCATCTCCCCAGATGGAAAGATATTGGCAGCCACTCATGGTCCATCATTGCTGTGGTTATGTGCTGAAACTAGGAAAGTGTTAGAAACAGCTGACAAAGCACATGATGGTGATATCACAGACATTGTATTGGCACCTAGGACTATTCCATTGGGAGATAAGAAAATAATGACTTTGGATACAACAAGTGTTGACGAAAGTGAAGTTGTGGGCTTATTCTGACAGAAAATCTTACTTGGCCTTGGTTACACTTTGCCCGAATTTCAGTCTCTATACCATCTCTGGTTTGATTTTCAGCTATTACTCTTGAGAGAGTTCACAAATGTTCTACGCGGAAGTCGAGAAAATGCCAAGATCAGAAAATGAGCAATGCTTCAAGTTTGTGGCTTTTCGTTAGATGCATAACATGTGTATGGAAGTTGGGGCTTTCCTCTTCTTTCTTTTCACTACTAATCTTGGTTTCTATAGAAGAAAATTTAGTTCTGCTTTGAAAAGAGGGTGGCTTTCATAAGTGAGTTTTGAGACCAGTAATAGATGAAAAACAGAAAAAGAGCTGTTAAAATGGAGTTTTGCACCTAAATCCTAATCAGCATATTGATAGATGCACTGTTCCATGGTCAAAAAAAAAAAAAACTATAGCTTTACTGCTACGACCCACCACCTTCTGCAGGCAAAAAAACCAAGTTCTCACCATCTAGACTATGATGGATGAGCAAACTACCATTTCTGCAGGCAACTATTACTTCAATTAGTTGGGAACAAAAGAGAGCATAAATGACATATTAAAAGACCTAACTCTATACAAATATACAGAGAAGTTTGTTCCTCCAGAGGACAAAGAGATTACAATACATTCCTAATTTATGCCCAAATTACAAAATTAGGAACTTCAAAAATAAACACAAAGTACAACAATTTATGAACCATGAAGCACAAGCATATATACAACAATATAAAAATTGTGCAGCACATCAAAGAGAGACAACTAAAGATCACTTCTAAAGTAGATTGGCAAAGAAATACCCACATAACATATTGATCATCATATGTTCCAGTTATGGTAGAACTTTGTCCTGATGCCAACAAAGCAATGGAGTACAAAAAATTGTTTGATAGTACACTGTTATGATTTTAATAATTTAAAGCGCATGGTGAAATTCAAATTTTATCAGTTAACGAGAGCAAATCCAATCTATTATTCTATTTTGAATAGTTCAGGTAGTTGACTACAGGATCGGATTAATAGTCTTTGCCTGAAACTTTCAGTGTCTGTCAGCTGAACTACTAAATTCATTAGGCAGATCGAACTCATTTGAAAAATGACCAAAAGTATCTGTCTACTAGTTCAGTTCAAAGCAAGGTGTTTAACTAGACTGATAACTGATCGTGTCTCTCCGAGAAAAGTTGAAAGGCAGGATGCCGAGAATCGTCTTTATATATATATGAAGAGTAGGCATACACGGGACTTTAGGACAAGACTCCGTAAGACCTTTCTTTAATATGCCTTCTGTAAAACCGCAAGAAGGCCTTTGAAAGAAGATTCCAGCATATATGTTAACATAAACGATGCTCTAACTTAGTCTAATATTGGGTTCTCAACTTTTATCAGTTAACCAAAAATAAGCTCAAACACTGAACACATCAAGCCCAAGTACATACAAACATAATTAAACACCTAATATAACAATTTAAAAGTATATAATTACTGACATATTTGCTTTAGGTTTCGTTTTAAAATTACACTTGATAATGGAACTTTCCACGTTGGACAAGCCCTGTACATCAATTATGAAGATTATGGGTTAAGCCCACCCATCCAACATTTGACATTGAATTATACTCGATGAAACTCAAGTATAATACTTATTAATCAACCAACTCCATGAAGCTCAAGTATTGTAATTATTTGCTATCCGCTGCGTGACCATTAAATTCATCAAATACTCCACAAAACTTCAAACTTTACCAAACTTGCATATTATGAAACTAGGCACTTTAAACTACGATTTAGCACTTTGAATCACCTAATTCGAGTCTATATTAATCAAGTTATAGCCATTCAAAACTCAGGTTACTAACCTGGATTTCTGCTAACAGTTTCACATGCGCAGCGGTGGTTCAAGACCCAATTGAGCAACTTCCCGACCTCGGAAAATTATGAAACTTTACAGATAACTACCTGACACATATGAATACAACATATCCAAAATTGAGCATATTTCCATGCACGGATTTTCCACAGAAATTTACGAAAAATGGTCCAAAACAGGGTCTGCACTTGATTGAAAGTTATGTGTTGTGAAGACCGAAACCAAAATTAAGAGTAGGAGTATAACCAGTGGTTGGTCTACTGCTAGATGGAACATCTCCGGCTTCAAAGGGGATAGTTGTTTGAGAAGAATGAAGGCCACTGATCACGCCACGAAGACGGGTGATCGGTGGCAACCACGAATGGACTCGAGCCGACGTGTCCGCCCTTGGTGGTCACGTCGGTGTACGTGGGTACCGGAGGTACCGACTTGATAAGGATATCTGGGCTTGGTGGTTGATCTTAGTTGATAGGTACCTGAAAGCAAGACTACCGTTAGGGTGCTGGGGTTTCCCCTACCCTCGTGTGAGAGTCAAGAATGTGGTGATATATGGTATGCCGGAGCTAGGCGTTCCCTTAACTTCCGGTCAGTGTATAGAGAGTAATCTCTTTGTGTGTTTTGTCTATCACCAGCAGTATAGTAAGTTTGCAATGTTAAGTTATCTTACCTTTCTTGAAGGGAAAGGCTTCCTTTTATAGTAGCTTAGATTTGGAGTCATGATTGGTATGGGGGTCCCAACAGTGGGACTTGTTCCCCTGGCTTCTGGCGCCTCGAGTGGTCAACAAAGTTGCGTGTGCGATGGATTGTAGGCGGTTGAGTAAGCCGATAAGGTATAGCGGCTTGCATGGCTTGCTCTCGCTCTTGTGGGGAGGGCACCCGGATGCTATGTATGTGCTACGGGCTAAACCTGCCTTATCCTGCAGAAGATGCTGGCCGAGCATAGGTGATCCTCGATCGTATGGTCGGGTGTTGATTCATGATCGCCTCGTTGTGCTCTAAGCAGTTGTGGTCGCCGCACCTCGCCTGTTGGTTAGTGATTGTCGATGATGATCGATCGGGAATGGTCTTCGCCCTGGTGGGACCGCACCAAGCCTAGTTGGAATCCACGTGGTCGGCCCACGGGGGACCTGTGTCGGGTCCCATCAATAGCCCCCGAAGTTTCCAAGTGCGAGGATTTATCCTTAGCTTGGAAAGTTTAATTGAATATCATGCTCGATTCGCTCGCTCTCGATCTTCGCTAGGCTTCCTCGATTCTCTCTGCTTGTTTTTGTGTGGTCGCTAACTTTGATTTGCCCGCTTGGTCGCCGCTTTTTTCAGAGTCGACCACTTTGCCGTCGAAGATGATGGAGTAATTAGTGGAATTTTCTTGGGAAATTGGTCCGCCGTATGCATTAAATGCATAGATTCGAGGAGTCGAGGTAATCATTTGTAATGTCTTTTCCCAAAATGCGACGGCGGCCCATTTACCGAAACGCCGCTTCGGCTTGCCGTATTTTTGTGCATAGTGCCCGCCACGTGTCGATCATAGGATGGTTTGGTAAGGATCCGCTGTTTTGGTCGGGTCGACCTGCAATCGGGTTGATATAAAACCACGATTTTTCCCGGTTTTTTCATTCACTCTCTTCTACACTCTTCTCTTCGAAGTTCCTCAAACAAAGCGAAAAAAACTTTCGCTACTTTTCCCATTTCTCGACACTTCCAACCGCCTTTGCTCTAAAATCCTAGTATCCGTGTTCGCCATCTCTTCCTCTTCCTTTTGATACGACTTCTGGGTTTTTGACTTTGTTTTGAGCTGCGTTTTTGCAGCTTTTCCCATTATCTTCAAGTAGCTTCCACACCGGAGTTTTTTCTTTATGCCTCAGAACTCTTCCCTGGCCCTCGCTCAAACTCCCGTTTCCTTGCTCGCCCTCGACCTCACCCTTCAAGCGTGTACTTTGTTGTTTCTTTTACTCGCTCCTCGATTTCTCGCTAGGCCTCTAGGGTTAGGTTTTTATGAGCCCCTGTTTCCGCTTTTTCTCGCTTTTTGCCCCGAGCGAAACCTCTTCTTCATCCTCGCCCAACTCGACTGCCTACCAAAGAAATATGAGGACTAAACACGTTAGCCCGAGCCCAGATGCCCGATCTCCCGCGACCAAAAGATTATACTCGCATGATGGCGCTTTGTCGCCGATACTACCGAGCCAAGCGGTGACACTGCTGGTCAACGGTGGTTATAGCAGGGAAGATTTACCCACTCTTTCCGACGAAGAATACGCCGGCGAGGACATCCCGGCTGGGGCACATATGTTGGTATGTTCGAGTACGACCTCGGCCCTCCGGTATCTCTTTAATCAATACTACCGAGAGGCGATCACCCAGGACATAGTTGAGGCGAACAAGGCCCTGGCCGCCGAAAAACGAGGGGAGAGCTCATCAGCTGCAGGAATTTCGGGTGAGGCCGACGAAGTCCCCGCTCGAAGGACACTGAGGGAATGGAGGAATAATATCTATCCTCCCGACGTAGACAACTGGGACGATCAAGATGGTCCGCTTAAATGAAGCCAAGGACTCGGCCGAAGCTCGTGCTTTTGTTGCGGAGAAGAGGGCTAAGGATGCCGAGGAGAAGGCGAAACAGACTGAGGAAAGGGCTGCCGTGGCCGAGCAGGAGTTAGCCGAGGGCTAAAGTTGCCAATCTGGAGGGAGAGGTCGAGGGCGCGAAGGCCGCGACCTTCAAGTCTTTTGAGGGGACCGACGCCTTTAATGAGGAGATCGTCGTCTACTACGAGCGGGCAATACGGCATATGCTTCGAGTGGCTGCTGCCTCGGGGATGAGTCTGGGCACCATAGTCGAATGGGGTAGTGAGAATTTCGCCGGCGATGCTGCTCGGCAAGGGCATGAGATGATCCCTTTTACAAAGGAAGAGTTGGAGATGCTGCGGGCAACGGATGTTAAATATAACATGGAGGAATGGGTGCCACCCACCCCGTGGTCGCTTGATGTAATGGCCCTTACAAAGGCTGTTGAGCAAGGCGAGGAGGTGGATTTCAACCCAGACCTCAAACTTAGACAATTCATGGGCGAGGGCGAACACTCCAACCGAGCTGAGTTCGAGATTGCATCCTTAGCCGCTGAGCAGCATGGTCTTCCTTCGCCCCCTCGTGAGACCGAGGTCGTCAATCTCCCCGAGTAGCTTCTTATTTTTCCTCGCTGTGCCGAGTGATCGTAGGCGATTGTGCCTTTATTTCAAAACAATCTTTATTTTGTTTGTAAACAATTTTTGTTTATTCGTCTCAGTCGATCTAAAATGAACTATATATGAATGAATTTTGACTTGTTTGTTTTTTTTCTTAGCTTTATTTCTAATTATGCTCGCGTACCGAGGATAATTAGAGCTCAGCATGCTTGGTTGTACTTTTTTGAATAATCGCTTTTTTCCTCGTATATTGATCCTCGGAACTTTCCCACCTCCGTACGAGGATGGGAATAAGTACTTTGACTTATTTATAATTTTTGTTGGCCTTCCTCGCCTACCGAGGATAAGGTCTTTTTCCCACCTCCGTACGAGGTTGGGATGAGTACTTGACTCATTTGTCGTTTTTGTTGGCCTTCCTCGTATACCGAGGGTAAGGTCTTTTTCCCACCTCCGTACGAGGTTGGGATGAGTACTTGACTCATTTGTCGTTTTTGTTGGCCTTCCTCGTATACCGAGGGTAAGGTCTTTCTCCCACCTCCGTACGAGGTTGGGTCCTATTGCATCTCCGTTCGAGAATGAAAATAGGGGATAACACTAGTTTTCAGGAAAAAGACATGTCATTCACTAAACTTGTAATCGGTACAAAAAGTTACATCAATGATAATACGCCTTGAGATGGTCGGCATGCCAAGGATTTTTAAAAGGTGTACCATCTAGCTCGGCCAACCTGTAGGTTCCTTCTTTCACAATGCTAGTTATTCTGAATGGACCCTCCCAATTTGGAGACAGCTTATTTCTTCCCACCTTTTGCCTGTAGCTTCAATCTTTCTCATAACCAAGTCTCCGACTAGAAAGGCTCTCAATTTAACTTTTTTGTCATGGTGAATCTTTGTGAGCTTCTTATAATTGATCATTCTGAGTCGGGCCTCTAGTCGCCTTTCTTCGAGGTTATCCAGATCGAGCTGTCTGGATAAGTCATTCTGTTGTTGATCGAATAAGGTAACCCGGATGGTGGGAAGGGCTAGCTCGACTGGTGCCATTGCTTCCGAGCCATATGTTAATGCAAACGGGGTTTCACCAGTAGATCCTCGCACCGATGTTCTAATTCCCCATAGCACAATTGGTAACTGTTCTAACCAGCTTCCCTTTTTCTCGTCTAAATTTCGTTTCAAGGCGTGCATGATCTTCTTATTCCCTGCCTCTGCCTGGCCATTGCCTTGTGGATGAGCTACCGAAGACATTCTGTGCTTAACATTTAGCCGATCACAACTTGCTGTAAATTTTTTGGAGAATTGAGTGCCATGGTCGGAGACGATCATCCGAGGAAGTCCGAAACGGCAGAAAATCTGCTCGTAGGTAAACCTGACTGCCTGATCCTCGGTTATGCTAGCCAGTGGCTTTGCTTCTATCCATTTGGTGAAGTAGTCAACGGCCACTATCACATACTCGCATCCATATTTTGCTTTGGGAAAGGGACCAATAAGATCAATTCCCCACATGTCAAAGGGCCATGCCGCATGACTCTTGGAGTTTGTAAGCGAGGGTACGAGGAATGTTTGCAAATCTTTGGCATTTATCACACTTCCTTACATATTCCGCTGCGTCTCTCCTCATGCTCGGCCAATAATAACCGTGGAAATTCATCTTGTCTGACAGGGTCCTCGCTCCAGGGTGTCCCCCGCACTCGCCCTCATGCACTTCAGCCAGCAAATCATTCACCATTTCTGGTCGTATGCATCGAAGGAGAGGCTTTGTATTCGACCGCTTATAGAGCATGCCTCCAATAACCGAGTATCTGCACGCTCGGTTTCTGATAATTTGGGCTTCACTTTTCCCTTCTGGTAGAGTGCCCCGCTCAATGTAATCTTTAATGTCGTCGATCCAACATCTTGGAGTTTCAGCGACGACCATAACTTCTTCATAGCTAATGGCTGGGATTTTGAGGAACATGAGCTCGATACTAGGAGGGACCTCTTCGGCCTCAGAGGATGCAATTTTAGAGATGATCGGCTCGGAGAATTTCCTACTCTAAGGATGCTGTTAACTCCCAATACTTGAAGCGAGTCAACAACACGTTTACGTGTCAATTGCTGGTATTTAGCCAATATTGGGTGATTTGCTTCGTATTCACGGTATTTGTTTACCACCAGCGAGAGTCGGTAGATCACTATATCTTCACCCCCGAGGCTAATCTGAGCTCGATTCAGCGATCAAGGCTTCATATTCGGCTGGTTATTTGATGTCTTGAACTGGAATCTTAAAGCCATGTCGATTTCTCCTGAATCTGGGATACTCAATGAGAGCCAATCGGCTCCACTCCTCTACGCTCCTGCCGAGATCCATCCACGAACAAGGTCCAATATAAAAGTGGCCTTGTTTTTGTTTCTTCGCCCGATGTTGTCGCTTTTTATGCTGTGGGGTAATCCTTCGAGCATTCTCTTGCTCAGCTTACAGTCGAGTAAGCGAAGTCTCGGCTATAAAAAGTCGGCCAAGACACGTGCTCGGATCGTTTTCGGCCTCATAGCGATGTCATACCGGAAAGCTCTCTGAGCCATTTCAACATCACACGCCATATCGGGTTTGTGCATGATCTTTCTTAAAGGGAAATCGGTGTACACTATGATCGAGTGCTTTGAAGTAAGCTTTTAGTTTCGGCGGCAATGATCAAGCGAGAACCAATTTTCAACTTCCAAATATCTCCCCTCCACATACGTAAGTGCATGAGAGCGTAGTAGATCGGCCTCGAATGTTGTCTTCCTCTCGACCAAGGCTGCGGCGGCCAGCCAGAGTCGATGCGGCCAAATAAATGTATAGCTTCTCCTCGGGTATTGGGATCTTGAGGAGTGGTGGTCAACCTAGATACTCTCGAGTTCTTCAAAAGCTTTGTGTGCAAATCTTTTGTCCATTCAAATTTTACGCCCCCTTTCAATACCTTGAAGAAGGGCAAGCTCTTTCAGCGGATTTGGCGATGAAGCGGCTAAGAGCCGTGATCCAGACCATTAAGCTATTGGACATATTTGTCGAGGATGGTGCGTCCATGGTCGTCGGGGCTTTTATCTTCTAGGATTAGCCTCAATTCCTCTCTTTTCATTCACCATATAGCCGAGGAACTTTCCTCTGTCACCATGCAGAATGCACATTTGGTAGGGTTGAGCTTCATCTTGTTCTTTGCGGATTTGAGAAGTTTCTCTCAAATCTTTGGCATGGTCGAATGCTTCGTTTTGATAACCATGTCATCAATGTAGGCCTCCACATTTACGCCTAACTAGCGGTCCCCGAACACCTTATTCACCATTCTACGGTATGTAGCCCCGCGTTCTTGAGGCCAAAGAGCATCATTGTGTAACAATATAACCCGCCCTTAATTTGCTCGGAATCTTTGTGTGTATCAGTCGACCAACCACATCTGATCGATGATATCTGAATATGCATCTACAAAACTCGATAATTTTGTGCCCGATATGGAGTCCACAAGTTGGTCGATTCGGGTAATGGATACCAATCTTTTGGGCAAGCTTTATTTAGATCGGTAAAATCTACACACATTCGCCATTTCAGTTACTTTTTTTACCATAACTACATTTGCTATCCGGGTTGCATACAAGACTTCTTTAATAATTTTGGCTTTCAACAACTTGACACTTCTTCCTTGATAGTATGCGCTTTCGAGGAAAAGATTAGGTGCCTTTGTTGTATTGGGATGAAGTGCAGGTTCGATTGCTCAAGCGGTGCGTAAGCGGCGTCTCGCTAATTCCCTCCATATCGTCAATCCTCGCGGAGGCGAACACATCAAGCTTTCTTTTAGTAGCTTGATGATCATTGCTTTCGCTCTTCTTTGGGGATTTCTCTTCCTACTCGGACTTTACTTTCGGGGAAATCGAGGTTGATCACAATTTCGTCTAAATCGTCATTTGGCTCGATGGCGGTTGGTGATCAATGTCGAGCTTTCAATGGTGATTACTTTGGTGACTACCGGGCTTTTGTGTGCTCTGCGGTAGTCATTGTGCGATTAGAAGGCCTCTGTTTTCCCTTTTTTGGCTTGTGGCGTTCCCGGCTTCGCTTGTTCTGGAAGCAGCTGGCGTTCCGGCTTGTGTCTTCGAGTCGCTTGTGCGGTGGCGTTCATTCGCTCGCTGCTATGCTTGGGTTGGTTCAAATGTCGGTATTATTTCCTCTTACGTTTCTCGACTTCTTTTGAGTCGACCTGGCGATTCGACCTACTCCCCGGGCAAGAAATTACCACCTTTT
>CM028382.1:3414416-3434848 GCA_013146195.2 Codonopsis lanceolata | reverse complement strand
AATTTACCCACTCTTTCCGACGAAGAATACGCCGGCGAGGACATCCCGGCTGGGGCACATATGTTGGTATGTTCGAGTACGATCTCGGCCCTCCGGTATCTCTTTAATCAATACTACCGCGAGGCGATCACCCAGGACATAGTTGAGGCGAACAAGGCCCTGGCCGCCGAAAACGAGGGGAGAGCTCATCAGCTGCAGGAATTTCGGGTGAGGCCGACGAAGTCCCTGCTCGAAGGACACTGAGGGAGTGGAGGAATAATATCTATCCTCCCGACGTAGACAACTGGATGATCAATTCAATCATAATTGAAGATTTTCCGTGATTCGCCCGATAATTTGGTTAGCATGGATGAGCCGAGGCGATGACTGAAAGTAGGGTTTTACATTTCATTCTTTGACGGCCTCCGCTTGCCACTCGATCCCTCCTCAGGCGAACTCTAGAGGAAGCGGTGCTCACCCCTCGACCTCTCGTTGAATCTCATCGATACTTGATCTCCTTCGCAGCCTTTGTCCGAATGCTGATTTGAACCGACTCGCTTCTTTTAACCTATTTGCGGTGACCAAATCCATGAAGCGTCTTCACTGTAAGCACCATAATCGTGGTATTAACCTGTTCGCCAAGGCCCCTGGGAAAACCGGTCATTGGGACGAGAAGGTCCTGCTAGTGGAAGGTAGATATGGGTGGAATTTCCCCGTGCCTCGTCTTTCTAATGAAGAGGTCAAGTCCCTCTCCTCACCGCGATCTTAGACTTTAGACGAGTATGAGGAAGCTGCTCGTAAGGCTATCGAAGACTTCCTCGGAGTAAGAGGGATGGGGCGTGCTCGTCTTTGTGTTGACTGGAATGCGATAAGTGTTGATTTAAAGTTTGTTGAGGATGGTCTGAATGACGACCAAGAGGTTTAGGGGCTGGATGTTCGATGCGAAGTTCCCGAGTATATCCAAGACTCCTGATGGTCGATGCACGAGGAAACAAGTTCCAATCTGACCGCCCTCGCTTGCCACGAGAACACGTTCTTCCTCGAAGGTTGTGGAAGTATATATCATTGCTTTGTAGCTTTTATTTGAGCTTTATTCTCGTAGCTTTTCTTTTGATAAATTTTGTACTCGCCCCGATCGACTTTTTTGTTTGTTTCGTATATGATCGATATAGATGCCCTCACAAAAATCACCAGCCAGCGACTAGGGGTTACTCGTCCTAAGAACCGTTAAGGGATGCAAAGGCCGCACCCAAAAAAGGCCTACCCGCTGCCCACCCTGCCCGCCGACGAGCAAGGGGTGGGGTCTTCGGCTGCCCAGAGCGCGGCTCCTCGCCGAGCTCCGGCCAAGGTGAATCCTCGGGGAAGAAGTAAGCCCCGGCCCCGGCCAAGAAAATTTCGAGCCAGTTGCTCCCCGCTCCCGTCACCCTTCATCTCCACCGAAAGCATGCCCCCGCTCTTCCCAAAGAAAGCGGCAACCTGATCGTGGACGCTTCGAGGAAGAAAAGATGAGAGAAAGATCCGCCGCCCCCACCCGATAAAAAATGTAAGGGCAAGGGCAAATCTATATCTTCATCGAGCGAGTGAAGAAACCGTCCCATGGCTGAAGGATGACTTCGCCGGTCCTACTACTGCTCCGCTGACCCCGCGAAAAGACTTCAAGCGATATCCCCGCTCCTCCAAAACTTCGACCTTTGCCGCCGTGATTCCCCGATGGCTTTAGCCGGCAAGGGTGTGGTTCGAGCTCAGTCGGGATATGGTCGGGATTGCTAACTTTTGCGCCGAGGGCATGGGACGAGTTGGTCTGTGCATAAGCGAGGTAATGCCATCCGCCTCTTCTCTTTCCTTGTTGTTTGTTTTGTCAATTGTTTTTTGTTAATGTTCGTTGTATTTTTGTAGATCTGCTCCTTTGTATCCTCGCTGGCCACTCGAGCCGACGCCTCTGCTATCCAAGTCGACAAGTTGAAGGCTCAGGCCGAAGTTGACAAAGATGAGATTGAGCTTTTGCAGGGTCAAGTGGCCTCCCTGACAAGCGAGCATGCGAAGGGGAAAGCCCAGTTAGAAGAGTCTTCGGCCAAGATAAACCGCCTGAATGAAGCCAAGGATTCGGCTGAAGCTCGTGCTTTTGTTGCTGAGAAGAGTGCCAAAGAAGCCGAGGAGAGGACTGCCGTGGTCGAGCAGGAGTTGGCCGAGCTGAGGGTCAGAGTTGCCAGTTTAGAGGGAGAGGTCGAGGGTGCAAAGGCCGCGACCTTCAAGTCTTTCGAGGGGACTGATGCCTTTAATAAAGAAATCGTCGTTTATTACGAGCGGGCAATACGGCATATGCTTCGAGTGGCCGCTGCCTCGGGGATGAATCTGGGCACCATAGTCGAGTGGGGGAGCGAGAATTTCATCGGCGATGCTGCTAGGCAAGGGCATGAGATGATTCCTTATAAAGAGGACGAGCTGGAGATGCTTCGGGCAGCGGATGCTAGACATGAGATGGAGGAATGGGTGCCACCCACCCCATGGTCGCTCGATGTAATGGCCCTTACAAAGTCGATTGAGCAGGGCGAGGAAGTGGATTTCGACCCAGACCTCAAACTTAGACAATTCATGGGCGAGGGCGAACACTCCAACCGAGCTGAGTTCGAGGTTGCATCCTTAGCCGCTGAGCAACATGGTCTTCCTTCTCCCCCTCGTGAGACCGAGGTCGTCGATCTCCCCGAGTAGTATCTCATTTTACCTCGCTGCGCCGAGTGATTGTAGGCGAGTGTGCCTTTATTCCAAAACAATCTTTATTTTGTTTGTAAACAATTTTTGTTTATTTGTCTCAGTTGCTTTAAAATTAGCTATATATGAATGAGTTTTGACTTGTTTGCTTTTTTCTTAGCTTTATTCCTAACTATGCTCGCGTGCCGAGGATAGTTAGAGCTTAGCATGTTTGAACAATTGCTTTTTTCCTTGTATCTTGATCCTCGGAACTCTCCCTCCTCCGTACGAGGATGGGAATAAGTACTTTGACTTATTTATCATTTTTGTTGGCCTTCCTCGCTTACCGAGGATAAGGTCTTTTTCCCACCTCCGTACGAGGTTGGGATGAGTACTTAACTCATTTGTCGTTTTTGTTGGCCTTCCTCGTATACCGAGGGTAAGGTCTTTCTCCCACCTCCGTACGAGGTTGGGTCCTATTGCATCTCCGTTCGAGAATGAAAATAGGGGATAACACTAGTTTTCAGGAAAAAGACATGTCATTCACTAAACTTGTAATCGGTACAAAAAGTTACATCAATGATAATACGCCTTGAGATGGTCGGCATGCCAAGGATTTTTAAAAGGTGTACCATCTAGCTCGGCCAACCTGTAGGTTCCTTCTTTCACAATGCTAGTTACTCTGAATGGACCCTCCCAATTTGGAGACAACTTGTTTCTTCCCATCTTTCTTCCTGTAGCTTCAATCTTCCTCATAACCAAGTCTCCGACTAGAAAGGCTCTCAATTTTACTTTTTTGTCATGGTGGATCTTTGTAAGCTTCTTGTAATTGATCATTCTGAGTCGGGCCTCTAGTCGCCTTTCTTCGAGGTTATCCAGATCGAGCTGTCTGGATAAGTCATTCTGTTGTTGATCGAATACGGTAACCCGAATGGTGGGAAGGGCTAGCTCGACTGGAGCCATTGCTTCCGAGCCATAAGTTAATGCAAACGGGGTTTCACCAGTAGATCCTCGCACCGATGTTCTAATTCCCCATAGCACAATTGGCAACTGTTCTAACCAACTTCCCTTTTTCTCGTCTAAATTTCGCTTCAAGGCGTGCATGATCTTCTTATTTCCTGCCTCGCTCGCCATTGCCCTCGCTGGATGAGCTACCGAAGACATTCTGTGTTTAACATTTAGCCGATCACAACTTGCTGTAAATTTTTTGGAGAATTGCGTGCCATGGTCGGAGACGATCATCCGAGGAAGTCCAAAACGGCAAAAAATCTGCTCATAGGTAAACCTGACTGCCTGATCCTCGGTTATGCTAGCCAGTGGCTTTGCTTCTATCCATTTAGTGAAGTAGTCGACCGCTACTATCACATACTCGCACCCATATTTTGCTTTGGGAAAAGGACCAATAAGATCGATTCCCCACATGTCAAAGGGCCATGCCGCCACTACTGGAGTTTGTAAGACTGAGGGTACGCGAGGAATGTTTGCAAATCTTTGACATTTATCACACTTCCTTACATATTCCGCTGCGTCTCTCCTCATGCTCGGCCAATAATAACCGTGGAAATTCATTTTGTCTCGACAGGTCCTCGCCTGTGGTGTCCTCCACACTCGCCTCATGCACTTCTCGCCAAGAAATCATTCACCATTTCTGGTCGTATGCATCGAAGGAGAGGCTTAGTATTCGACCGCTTATAAAGCATGCCTCCAATAACCGAGTATCTACACGCTCGGTTTCTGATAATTTGGGCTTCACTTTTCCCTTCTGGTAAAGTACCCCTTTCAATGTAGTCTTTAATGTCGTCGATCCAACATCTTGGAGTTTCAGCGACGACCATAACTTCTTCATAGCTAATGGCTGGGATCCTGAGGAACATGAGCTCGATACTAGGAGGGACCTCTTCAGCTTCCGAGGATGCAATTTTAGAGAGATGATCAGCTCGGGAATTTCCCTCTCTAAGGATCTGTTCTAATTCCCAATACTTGAAACGAGTCAACAGTTGTTGTGTCAATTGCTGGTATTTAGCCAATATTGGGTGATTTGCTTCGTATTCACCCAGTATTTGTTTTACCACCAACTGAGAGTCGCTGTAGATCACTATATCTTCGGCCCCTGGCTAATGCGAGCTCGATTCCAAAGATCAAGGCTTCATATTCGCCCGGTTATTCGATGTCTTGAACTGAATCTTAAAGCCATGTCGATTTCTCCCGAATCGTGATACTCAACGCCAATCCAGCCTCCACTCCTTTCTCGCCTCCCGCGCAGATCCATCTACGAACAAGGTCCAAAATAACAATGGCCTTGTTTTTGTTTGCTCTACCGATGTTGTCGCTTTTATGCTCGCCGGTGATTTGTCGAGCACTTTCGCTCGCCTCCCGCCGAGTAAACGAAGTCTCAGCTATAAAGTCGGCCAAGACTTGTGCTCGGATCGTTTTTCTGGCCTCATAGCTGATGTCATACCCTGAAAGCTCTACCGACCACTTCAACATCCTGCCCGCCATATCGGGTTTATGCATAATCTTTCTCAAAGGAAAATCGGTGTATACTATGATCGCGTGCGCCTGGAAGTAAGCTTTTAATTTTCGCGCAGCAATGATCAAAGCGAGAACCAATTTTTCAACTTCCAAATATCTCCTCCACATCCTGTAAGTGCATGAGAGACGAGTAGATCGGCCTCTCGAATGTTGTCTTCCTCTCGACCAAGATGCCGACCGCCGAGTCCGATGCGCAAGTAAATGTATAGCTTCTCCTGTATGGGATACCGAGGAGTGGTGGTCGGCCTAGATACTCTCTCGAAGTTCTTCAAAAGCTTTTGTGCAATCCTTTGTCCACTCAAATTTTTCTGCCCCCTTTCAATACCTTAAAAAAGGGTAGGCTCTTTTCAGCGGATTTGGCGATGAAGCGGCTGAGAGCAGTGATCCGACCATTAAGCTGTTGGACATATTTAATCGAGGATGGTACGTCCATGGTCGCCAGGGCTTTTATCTTTTCTGGATTAGCCTCAATTCCTCTCTCATTCACCATATAGCCGAGGAACTTTCCCTCTGTCACACCAAATGCACATTTGGCCGGGTTGAGCTTCATCTTATTCTTTCAGATTTGAGAAAGTTTCTCTCAAATCTTTGGCATGGTCGAATGCTTCGTTTTGATAACCATGTCATCAATGTAGGCTTCCACATTTCTCGGTCCCCGAACACTTTATTCACCATTCTCGGTATGTAGCCCCCCCGTGCTTCGAGGCCAAAAGGCATCATTGTGTAGCAATACAACCCGCCACCGCCGAATGTGTATCCGGTCGGCCAACCACATCCGATCCGATGATATCCTGAATATGCATCTACAAAACTCAGAATTTTGTGCCCCGATATGGAGTCCACAAGTTGGTCGATTCGGGGTAATGGATACCAATCTTTTGGGCAAGCTTTATTTAGATCGGTAAAATCTACACACATTCGCCATTTCCCCGTTACTTTTTTCACCATAACTACATTTGCTATCCAGGTTGCATACAAGACTTCTTTAATAATTTTGGCTTTCAACAACTTCGACACTTCTTCCTTGATAGCTGTCTGCTTTTCCAAGGAAAAGATTCGTGCCTTTTGTTGTATTGGGATGAAGTCTGGGTCGATGCTCAATTGGTGCATAGCGACGTCCTCGCTAATTCCTCCATGTCGCCAATCCTCCAGCGAACACATCCAAGCTTTCTTTTAGTAGCTTGATGATCGCCGCCGCTTCTTTGGGGATTTCTTCCTACTCGGACTTTCGCTCGGGAAATCGAGGTTGATCACAATTTCGCCTAAATCGCCATTTGCCTCGATGGCCGGTTGGTGATCAATGTCCGTGCTTTCAATGGTGATCACTTTGGTGACTACCGGGCTTTTTGTGTGCTCTTCTAGTCGGCCGACCAGAGGTCTCCTTTTTTCCTTTCTTGAGCGAGCCTCGCTTGTTCCATGGAAACGACAAACCGGCTTGTGTCTCAGCCCTTTGTGCGAAATGGCGGCTCCGCTTTAATCGCTATGCTTGGGTTGGTTCAGAAATGTCGGTATTATTTCCTCTTCTGTTTCACGACTTCTTTTGGTCGACCTGCTGATTTCGACCACTTCTCCCTTGGGCAAGGAAATCACCACCTTTTCTTTTTGGGTTTTCTCCTTGTAGATATACTCCAAAGTACTTGAGGCATCATTCAAAACCATCCCAATCCCTTTTTCAGCAGGGTATTTAACTCTTTGATGAGCCATGGACGCGACCATTTGAAATTTTGTCTGGGAGGGTGAACCGAGTATGGCGTTATATGGGGATGGCAAGTCGAGCACTAGAAAATCAATCTCCTCCGTTCGAGGAGTATTGGTCTCTTCCCCGAGGATCACTGATAGCGTAATGATCCCTTTGACCGCCACTTTGTGCCCTGTGAAACCCTCCAACTGTACGCCGCTCGGTCTGAGGTGGGCGTTCCCCAGCCCCATTTCCTTAAAGCATGCGTAATACAGGATATCCCTTCCCGCTCCTGTATCTATGAGAACTCGTTTCACCTCACTGTTGTGAATCCTCACTCGCAGAGTCAAGGGTTGTTGGCGGGCAGTCTGACTAGCTGCGAGCTCGCCTGGCCAGAAGGTGATTCCTCCTGCTTCATCAGATCGTGGCATCATGTGAACCACATGCTTCAAATTGTAAATCATGTTCTTTAGCTGGGTTCCACTTGGTGACGCTTCTCTGATTGTGTTAATCACATTCCTCGGTCCTCCATTATCTGGCCGAGGATTTTGATGTCTTTCTGGCTCTCTCGGCCTGTCTTGCTGGTCATTTCCCCTTCGCTCAAACCTCCTGAGCTCGCCTCTATCTATCAATTTCTGGATGGCCTTTTTCAAATTGATGCAGTCCTCGGTCGTATGGCCGACATCTTTATGGTAGGCGCATCGTTTGTTGGGGTTGCGAGGGTACCGAGTTTCCTTCAATGGGTAAGGTCTATCAATTTTATCCTGGTCGAGCAGGACATTCATGATGTGTTCACGGCTAGCATTGAGTGGGGTCCAGTCAACATCGTCCCACACATTTTTTCCTCTATTATCATCCTCCTTGTTATTCGATCCTCGACCACCTTTGTTCGAGTGGTCCTGCTCTTTCTTCTTTCCTTCTTTCTTCTCATTGCCCTCCTTCTTCGCATCTTCGGTATTGATTACCCGAATTGCGTGGGCGTACATTTCCCCGACCGAGGTTTGGTCGCGCAGCATCATTTCCTGCCTCATCAGTCCCTGTTGTAGGCCGGAGATGAAGCACATTTTAATCGATTCCTCCGAAATATACGGTATCTGGTCTACCATGGCCATAAACCTATCCATGTAGAGTTGATTGGATTCATTAATCCTCTGTTGGATCCCACACAGGTCGGTTTGCTTTTTGGCCGAGTCCCGCCGAGGCAACCGGTTGACAAACATCCGCCTAAATTGTCCCCAACTTTCCACGAATCCAATGGCAGGCCAGATACCATTTCGTAGCCTTCCCTTTCAATGTCCCCAAAAATCTTTCCCTGTGCATCCTCATCTTCGAGCAATCTGCTCATTTTCACCTCAAAGCTTGCCATATGATCTACAGCATTGGTGAGGCCTTGGTACGGCTCGAAAATAGGAATCTTTTTATCTGGGAGGGGAGTTTTCCTCATTCTTTCTTGGAACGGGCCATTCTTGGCAGGAGGCAATAACATAGGTTTTCCCTTCTCCATGGCCTCTAACCGACCTTTCAAGAATTTGACCTCCGCCGACGGCCAAAGAAGGCTTATTGGTCGATACAGACCTCGGTGGTCGCGTTCCGACCACTCTTTGGGTACCCTGCGCCTGATTGCTGGGAATGTGTGCAATGCCCACATGTTCTAGTTCTGTTTGCTTCTTTCCTCGGCCTAGATTCCCCTTCCTCGCTCCTTTCTCGTGCTCGCCGGGAGCGCTTAGATTCGTTGGGAAATGTTAATCGGCTTTGAACACTGGGCTTAGGTGCTTGCTCGCTCGCTCTTTTTCCTAGCCTGGATTTTGCACTGGGCCGGGATATAGCTTTCCCTTTTCCCTTCCCTTTTGAGGCGGCGTCTTGTATGGTCGGGGTTCGCTCTTCTTGAGGCTTAGTTGTAGCCGTTATCTTTTCTCAAGCTCGAACATTTTGAGCTCGGCCTCTTGATTCCTCGCAAAGTAAGATTTCCTGCTCCTGCAATTTTACCTCTATGAGGAGCTTTTCCTGTTCAGTGGGTCCATCTCCCTCCGTTCGAGGTTGATCCACTTGAGCTTCCTCGTCTACATTATGCACGACGTTTGGCTGCCCTGCTGTTGCTTTTGAGGTCATCGGTTCTATATCCACCTCCGTTAATTTGCTTGCTGGTGAGGGTGGTAGTTTGTTCGCTCCTGGTTGGTTTTGCTTGGTAGGAGTCTGTTGATCCATTGGTTATGAATTCGCACTTCACTTGCAACGTTCCCGGCAACGGAACCACTTGATCACGCCACGAAGACGGGGTGACTGAGCTGGCAGTCCACGTAATGGACCTGAGCTGACGTGTCCGGCCCTTGGTGGTCACGTCGGTGTACGTGGGTACCGGAGGTACCGACTTGCTAAGGATATCTGGGCTTGGTTGATGATCTTTGTTGGTAGGTACCTGAAAGCAAGACTACCGTTAGGGTGCTGGGGGTTTCCCAGCTACAGCCCTCAGGTGTGAGAGTCAGTAACAAGGTAATATATGGTATGCCGGAGCTAGGCGTTCCCTTAACTTCCGGTCAGTGTATAAAGAGTAATCTCTTTGTGTGTATTGTCTATCACCAGCAGTATAATAAGTTTGCAATGTTCAGTAATCTTACCTTTCTTGAAGGGAAAGGCTTCCTTTTATAGTAGCTTAGATTTGGAGTCATGATTGGTATGGGGGTCCCAACAGGTGGGACTTGTTCCCTGGTCGGCTTGCTGGCAGTTCCTGAGTGGTCAACAGGTTGCGTATGCAGTATGGATTGTAGGCGGTTGAGTAAGCCGATAAGGTATGGCGGCTTGCATGGCTTGCTCGGCTCTTGTGGGACGGCACTGGATGCTATGTACAGTGCTACGGCTAAACCTCGTCTTATCCCAGAAGGCGAGCATAGGTGATCCTCGATCGTATGGTCGGGTGTTGATTCATGATCGCCTCGCTGCGCTTCGGCAGATTGTGGTCGCTCGCTCGGTTGGTTAGTGATTGTCGATGATGACTGACTGGGGAATGGTCTTCGGCCCTTGGTGGGACCAGACCAAGCCTAGTTGGAATCCACGTGGTCGGTCCACGTAGGGGGACCCAGGTCGGGTCCCATCAGACAAGAATGAGAATATTTAGTTTAAAAGAAAAACATAAAAATTCGTTGTTGAAGCATGATCAAATGTTAATACTTTTCGTTGACGATTCTTTGTGTGTGAGTAATGGTAGTTGAATCTAAATTACACGGGCTCAAAGGTTGAATTTTGTCAAATTAATTTAATTTTATTTTTTGAAGTATTTCTTTGATTCTTTTTTTCTTTTAATGAAAATAGAGAGGAGGTTGGTGGCTATGGAGGCTGGAGGAGCTGGACTGCTGCTGCCGCCTGCCTGCTGGAGCGGCTAGGGCTGGAATGGGAGGGAGACAGGGAGAGGGAGCTGGGAATGAGAGAGTTTTTTTTAACTCAAATGACCAAGATGTAAATTTTAAAAGATTATTATTTAAAGAATATAAATATATATTTTAAAGCCAAAGGGGGGGCACTTGTCCCCAAATTAAATATTGGGTTATGCTTGAATAAATGAAAATATAAATTAAATTCATGAAAATATAAATTAAAGAAAAAGGATTTAAGATAGGTTATTGAATAAATTAATGAAAATAAATTAAATATATGTAATTTGATTTTTTAGTTTGACCCCTTAACTATTAACATTTTAAACTGAAAACCTTTAACATTTGTAAGGATATTTTGATCATTTCAAACATTTTTATCAATCTAACTAACGAAAATGATCCCCATTGAAGAAAAAAAAATAATACAGTGAGCTTAACGAAAAAAAAAAAAAAGTAGGATGACCAATTAATTTGCTATTTAAGCTATAATATAAAGACTTATTTTAAAAATAAAGAAGTATGGTATTATTATTTGACTACGCCAACAACGGTTCATGGGACGAGCAATGCCTACAGCTTATATAATGAAGTATGAATTTTTTACATTAAATTCAACCAACCCATACAAAAATTAATTAGGTTGGTTTGGTTTGGTTTGGTGGTTTATGTAAATTATTTTTAAACAACTTAAACATCATTAAGAATAAGAATAGAAATAAGATTTAATAATTAACATTAAAATTATATAATAACCTAGTAAAATAAAATTATCATAAAGATTACGATACAAGTTTTAAAATTAATACAAATAATGAAAGACATAATAATCCTTAAACAATCAAGATTTTGTTTGGTTTAGTACGTGTGTATATATTATGCCTAAATCAAGATGATGTAAATGTTTAGAATAATTAACAAATAATATATAATATATATTAATATTGTAAATAAATAAAAATATATAGATTGGTTTGGTTTAACTTGGTTTAGTTTAATTCGATACCGAAAACTGATAATCGAATTGAACAGTCCTTCAATTTTTTAAAATAAAACCGAAAGATTTTCAACTAAAACCAAACCAAATCAACGAATTTAGTTTGATTTAGTGGTTCTGATTTAAACCGCTAAATTCAACCAACGTGCATCTAACTATTTTTTATTTGACTTTATGCGATTCTGGTATTCGAGCATTAACGCTTCAATGACCCGTTATGCACCTAAATTAATTAGATAGATACACACAGAAAGTACCTGAATAATATTGATGTGATAGGCCACTTGTGTTAGTGCCTAGTTACAGTCGATGTCACTATTAAATTGTTGACATACTCGTTCAAAAGGGGTGAGTGACAAATCATTACTAATACTTCTTTTAAAAAAAGAAAAAAAATCATTTATAATTTCTTGATCCAAAAACTCTAGTCCGTTACTCATAGCTCACGCACGACAACACACATAAGTCAACTAGACCCACTCCATGCTCAACAAAACATTCATCTACGATTTTTTATTTTATTTTAAGGTTTTTCAAGAGTTGGTTACGTTTCCATAGGTCAAAAAAGTTGGAACAATCTCCTTATGAGATACATCTGACAATTACAATTTGGAAATTGACAATCACATGATTCGACTTGAAAATTATTTGATCTAACTTAATTCGTTAAATTTTTTAGGTCAAAACGGGTAACCCGTTTCGACCCAAAAATATTAACGGGTTGGTGCAAATCGAGTTAAAACAGGCCGAATCTGTTACCAATTTTGATTACTCTATAAATATATGCATTTCCGGTGGAAAAGTTGGGTCAAAACGGATCGACCCGTTTTAGATAGTTACTTGTTATAACCTGATCCAACTCGTTTGATATTTGAGATCTAATGGGCTTCGACTCGTTACACGTCTTAACCCGACTCAACTAACGCAATTGTCAGACCTATTACAAGCTAATCTACATGTTTGTTGGTCGGTGGTATAGTGAGTGAGAGTGATGTTGGAACATGTTTCTTGATAATCAAATTATCTGGTTGCATATTCCTAATATTTTGAATTGCTTGTTCTCATTACCGTGTGTCATAACAAGTGTCTAAAAGGTCTACGTGCCGATTTGTGTGGCAACTTGTTTGACAACACATAGGTCTAAGATTAGGCCGTCCTAGTCTAGTCCTAACCTCCTTATAGATGATTGAACAGAACAACATCTCATATGCACAAAGCACCAGTAAACTTGCTGAAGTCTCAAAAGGCTCTTCGCAAAACTTGTCACCAGCAGACTTGTTGAATGCACTAAAGGACACCCTGAAGACTCGCCACCAGCAGACGTGCTACTGTGACAAAGTCTCAAAGGATTCCTCACCAGCAAACTTGTCGAGTACATCTCGAAGACACCTTGAAGACCCACCACAGATTCGTCACAGCTTTGAATGTTCACATTAACAAGCGGCAGCCTTTTCTCTCAAGATAGACTCACCCTTGAACATCGATCAAAGATACTTTATTCTCGACGTGCTTCGTAGAAGTCAAGACTGCAGCAGATCAAGACAAAAGATAAAAGTATTCAGGATTCAAGAGCAATTTAAATCCTCGTGAAGCCTGAGATCATTGATACTGCAAGATCTTTTCTCTCTCCTGAGATCTGTAAAAAGAATTCACTTTATCGACGATCGCTAGCAAGGCATCGACGCCGACTTACTTTTCAGGAAACTATCAATGACGGTCTGACATGCAACCAGTTCAGGACCTTAAAGACAAAGACTTTATCCATCGGTCAAAGGTCCAGCTGAACAACACATCTCTATCCAGTGGATTTTAACATTCAACATCTCTAACGGATAGAAATTTTATCTTCAAAATCTCAACGATCATCTTGACAACGATGAATATAAAAAGAAATATCTCTTCTACTCTCAAGTGAGTGACAATGAATAAGGAGACAATAAAAACTCTCTAAACCTGCATCAAGAACTTTGAAGAAGAAAAGAGATCGACAACGAGATCGTCTTCACCAACCATCTCAGATCTCTACATCCCAGTTGCAGTGACCCTACCCAAACCTTAACAACTCATCTTTTGTGAAATTGCTATGAAGAATCTCCTTGAAGAAGTGAAGAGAGATCAGAGATCATCTACAGTCAAGATTCTCGTCTTGGTCAAGAACCCAGTTCTTGATTTGAGTTCTTCATCCTTCTTCAAAGAACTTAGCCTTTAGCTGAAGCTTCAGAAACCTATTTCTAAAGCTAAAGGTCAAGTCGTTGATCAATTTGAAGATCAACCCAGATGTTGCCCAAGGGAGATGAAGAGCTGTCTGTACATATTATATTCATATCTTCATATTTGTATTTCGATACAAATGCTGTTGATTGTGTAATAATCAATCATCTTAGGTGGTCCAGTGCTCTGCACTCATTCGTTCAGATATTTATTATCTGAACGAATAACCTTAGTGTCTTCTCATCACTGTTTCTCATCTAGTCTCCTATTGTCCTTTGTACTTAAGAGTTTGTCTATAAACGATTAAGTACAAGATTAGGGGATTGATAAAGATAAGAACATAAATTTTCATAGAGAGTCTAGGTTGATGTAATCTGTAATTTATCCTTGAATAAATTCAGATGTTCTTTCAATTATTCATCTTCCAATCTTTATCTCTCTATGTGGTTTTAATAAACTGCTTTATTTTTTGAACAACCACATTTCAATGACTTCCTAAAATTTGCATTTTGGAAGAAGGATTAAGTACGCTGTTGTTCTGGTCATATAATCGTGTACAGCTACTTAAGACTTCTTAAAACTTAAGCCTAATATTTCCGCTACTTAGACTCTTTCTAAAACATGCTTTTGTTTTACTAACGGTTCACCAGCAGAGTTCATAACTCTGTGATGGGAACCCAAAAGTGTGATAAAATTAGTCGGTTTTGTGATTATTTTAGAGCAAAACATTACGCTTTTGGTTGGTTTTTGTGTTGATCATGATGTAGGTATACAGCAACCGCAACCGAGGAAAGTCCGCCGATTCAGCCAAGAGGAAAATTTGGGAGGTCACATGGGCATGTGATATCCACGCTTTGAGTGAGGGCTAGTCACCAAGTTTCAAGCACTTTTTAGATCGTTAGACAATACGCTTATTTCGTCTAATTCAGTTTATGTATTAAATTGAAATATTGATTTGCAAGTAGTGGGAGGTTTTTAGAAGTTACCGGTAGTTTTAAAACTACCAAATAGTGGAGTTAGTGGGAAGAGATAGTGATATTTATTGATGTATTTTCTGAAGAGAGAGGGGGAATTATTCGTCCAGGAGGAAGAAAAAACATTCAGTCAGTAACCTTGGAGAAAAACAGTGAGAAACAATTGTTAGGAAAAAGAGGAGAAACTTGTATTTTTCTTTGGAAGTTCAGAACTGCTGGGAACAAAACTCTTGTTATTTTTGTAAGTTATTTTAATTAATGATGTTTAGTAGCTAGCTTACTTCTTCCAGTCAATGAGAGCTTAAGTCTCAAGCCTTTTATTTTTGTGAGATCTAATTGATCTTATTCTTGTGTGGGTTTTGAATATTTATTTGTTCTCCGTGTTACACGTAGGAGGATTATTGTACTTAATTAATGTTTAATGACCAGAATATTAATTAATATAATAATCTAAAGCTAGTTAACGCCGTTGTTCCGTAATTGTCCTCGGTCTTAACAAAGTGGCAAGTAATACACTTTTTAGGCATCACAAGCATAATCGCATCAGTATACGGAACAAATAATCATTGTTACATGCTATTGCTTGAATATGCGTGGCTTTGAATCGGGTCTCGCTTCTTAATGCAACCGAGTTATTAAATCTTACGAGCGTCTCGGAGGTTGTAACTCGGTTAGACGGTAATTAACGAGCGTCTCTTAATTATCAATACGGTAAGGAGAGATTGAGTGTTAGGCGTTCGTCGACACTTTTAACCGGTTTATTTAAAATTCTACAAGATATATTTGCATCGATGATCAGAAATAAAATGCGAGATGAAGGTGACTCATTGACTGGATTTAATTTTTATTGAGTTAAATTAATTGTTAATCTGATAAGCTTAGTTACATTAGTTTTTAGTATTTAGTGTTGAAGTTATTCGTAGTTAATTAAAAATATAAATTTGTGTTCAACTGTTTACTCATAAAATTCTAAAAAGAAATAATTTCGACGTTCCCTGAGGATACGATCCCAACTTACCTTATACTCATTAGTAAGGAAGGAGGAAAAATTAATTTTGACGATTTGACATTCGTCACTCTGCTGAGAGCAAGTCTTCTGTTCTGTTCTAAACTAATAGCAGACATGCTCTATAAGTCAACCGTCTATACCACTGAAATCTATACTTAATGTATACCTAAAAGAAAAGTTTTAATGTGGTATCATAGGCTATTCACCCCCCCTCTAGCCTATTTGAGCTTTATTGCGGACCAACAATTGGTATCAGAGCCAAGCTCTTCAAGCTTGATGCCAGGTCTAACCACCTGAGAGTTTGATCCTCAAAAGCTCATTCCAAATGTGTGTCAAAAAAAAATTAAGAAAAAAAACTTTTTGATAAGGATTTCATTGAATATTTTTGAAAACCAGTTTATATTTGAATACTCTTTGTTTTTCAAAAATCATTTGAGAAAGATACTTTCACCTTGATGATTGTAAGAACTTATTCATAAGACAGATATATACATATATCCATTGGCACTATGAATAATTTCTTTGTCAGATGCATAAAAACTTCGATGGATGCTTCATAATAATGGAATTTGACATTGAAATTCTCTTGACACAAGGCTAACGATTGTTATCAATTTAACACCTTCTCGAGAGAAAATTTCTTAGTTAAAATTCTGCAACTCTATTGTGAAAGAATTTTATCTGATCTCTGATTCATCTTATGAAAAAGATTAAGAGTCAAAAACTCTATATCATGAAACTTTGATTGATCCATCTATTTTATGATACTTAGTTTCTGGGAACTTAGTCTATATTTCAGAGAGACATCCGTAATCAGCTACTAAGAAATTTGAATAAAAACTCCCTAAAAATGTCGCATATGAAATCAATCCTTAAGTAACATCTACTACAGACACAATAGCTCAGATTCCAAAAGGCTCATTCGGGAAGACGTCTACATTGATCTGAACGTGACTGTCAATAAAGGTACATTCCAAGTCCGGTGCTCCTTATCCGCTATGCACTGAGACCCAGGAGGATTACGATATTCAAGATCATGTTCTTTCCTTCCTATTCTTTCTGATCTGATTGAAATACTTATTCCTGTATCTTTTTATTATCTCTGGAGCTTCCTAAAGCTCGCAAAGTGTTACTGATGATCTTCTTGATTTTCATTCAAGAATACAGATTTTCTCAAGATCATCTAGCTACCTTTGACTATCTCTCTACCTGACTGAATTGCGATTTCTACTCTTTTGTCTCAGTCAAATCTTCTTCTTACTGGTACTATGATTTATGACTAATATCTGTTTTGTCTTTCTTTCTCTCTGATATTCAGGAATAAATCCTCACTGCAAATCATTTATATTTGCACGCTCTGTTCATCTCTGTCTTTCTTCTGCAAATATAAATGCTTTAGTAATTGTCTATCATACTACGCTCTTTGACTCCTTTTCTTCCTTTAAGTATGATATACATTACCTATCTGAATTGATGTCTTTTATTCAAAGTTATCTTTGATCTGCTACGTATTTGCAACATCAATTCTCCTTCTTCGATGATCCTTCTTGGTGCAAGAACTTCATAAGCTCAGTTTTATGTGCTGACTTATAGGAGTTTCTACCTAAGTAGATGATAAGCAAACTACATGGGTATCTTTGCAATTTCTACAAAGGTTAAGGCTAAGCTTTTCGAAATTGACTACTTCTTAAAGCATAATGGCAAATTCCTTAGATTATCGGTAAAGTTAAACAAAATGCTCAAACAGGTAAAACGTTTTTCTTCAAAAACTGTTTATGAAAAGTTGTTTTGTCAAATCTCATTGAAAAGTTGATTTAACAAATCAAAAAATCTTTTTATCTTCTCAAGAAAGTTGATTTGTCTTTTCAATTTTTTTTGGGATTTCCATGGAGAACAACTTACCGGATATCCAGGAATTGACTCTCTCTCACATGAGTCTTTGTAATTTTACAGTGAGCAGATGAAAAAACCCTTCACACTTTATTAGTTCACCTTTAAGACCGGTCCTTAGTCTTGCCTCAGCAAGTATAAATAGAGACTTCCTTCTTCTTCTCTATCACTTGCAAACTATCTCCAAACACTATGATAGATACTGATACAAAACCCTTTTTTCCAAATTGTTACATAGGAGAATTCTTAGCGATAGATCAAGCCTCTCTCTCAACAACTTAGAATTATTCTTTCTATTCCCCAAAAGTTGTTTGGTTAGTTTTGAGGATTCCTCTTGTATGAAGAATTTCCTCAACAACCATTTAGCATGCCTCTCCCTGAACCCCTTGATCGTGCTCATGTCAACCTATCCTTTTTAGCAATGTAGACTTTCTACATTTTCTCGTGCTGGCATGATTCTCCCTAGAGATCAGCATAAATCACAGCGACAGACTGTCTTAAGGTAATCCTGCCTGCTCGTGAAGATCATCTGGGTTCTAGAACTAGCTGAAGGGAGAAGGAAGAGCAGGCAACTGGATCACACATCTGCATTCTTCATAATGTAGAGATTCCATTTGGCTGCCTCTTTCGACATCGGGCCTCCTGATCTGGACCTGTATTCCGTTTGCCAACCGGTTAAACGGATCTGGGTCCATAATCCTCTTAGACATCTCCTTGTAACATTTTACCTTTAGAAATGTATCAGGTGTTTAGATTAGTTGTTTAATAGGAGTAGTTAAGTCATTGAAAGTTGTATTGAAACTTGTAATCTTTAGATCCTCTTTGTATTCGAGTATATTTTGATCTAAATGAAAACTTGTTCAAAGCAAATTTACTTCATGTCTATCTGCCTTTGCTTGTACATCTTTTGATAGCATGAACTTTTGTGTTTGCCTATGGATTCTGATCTTCATATAACAGTACCTTTTTCAGATCCACAACAACAAGCACAACTCTGCTGTTAACCAAACAGCAAACCAATCCTTAACCGAGTATCTCTATTCCACAAAACGACAATTCTGATGAGACAATCCCAGGATCTATTCTTTAAATATTAGTCTTATAAATCTGGTGTACCATTCTTTACATGTGACTCAGATAAGCACAAAAGACTTTAAACGCTTTATCAAAACTTCTAGTGCTTAAAAGACTAAGTTGATTTCTGGTTTAATGACAATCTTTGCTTTAACTGCTGTCATTACAACTAGAGCAATAGGTTTCTTTGATTCTTAAAAAGAACCTTATCCTGATTAAAAACTTCAATGATCACTGGTAGAAATCTCATTAGAAGAATCAATGATGGAATAATATATAGATTATCTCAGTTATGGGCTTCTTAGAAAGGACTGCTTTCCGTGCAACTCCTTTTCAGGAATTGAAGATTTCACCTTAACCCATGATGTTCTGGTGAATCTTCATTCTCATCTAAAATTCTGGTCTCAAATTCCAACAGCAGACTCCATAAATGCTGTCGGAAGAATGACCTTCTAAGGAACTAGCATCCTCTTCTGTTTCTCACATGTTGTTTCCTTCGTTCAAGACAACCCTGCTCAAAATATTCTCTTTCCCTTGTTGAGTCTTGAACAATTGACTTTCTTCCCTAAAAAGAGAGTCATCATCCTTAGCTGTTGATCTTGAAGTGACATATATTTTTTTTTCTCTATCTTCGTAAAGCTTTTAGCAAGCTTGCTTCTTTGTGATACAAGTACTTTAACTAAGGTGACTGTTGACTCTATGTCGCTTCCATTGCTCTACTCACATATCGGGATTTTGTTGAGGAGGAGCATGGTCATTAGCTAATCCATGCCGATGAAGCCTATGGTATATCCTTCCAAAAGCCGAGGCACTCCAAAAAGATAACCTTGCTGAAACCTTGCTTATTCAATTGGTATTTGCAGATTTTCATATCTGTTGTATCACACTTATTCAGCAACCCTCTAGTCTGCTTAACTCGTAAAGTTATATTCTCTGTTAGCAAACTCCCTATCCTGCCAATCCGTCTTTATCAGCAGACTCTAAAACTCTGCTTTTAGAAGACTCAAATTTCTGCTGATCACCCTCAATCAGACTTATTCTATGCCGACTTTCTAGCTACTCTTATCATTCGAACAAGATATCTCAATCTTGCCGACCAATCTTCATAACCTTTGATATCGCAAGCCTTAATCTACTGATCATCTTTCTTTCAACATCAGTATCAGTAGACTTCCATATTTCTTGAACACTGTATCTTTCAACTATTGGTATCAACTAATTGGTATCACAACAATTACATCGCTAACTTCTTAAATGTGTTCATAACAACTGATAATCATGCATGTCAAAGCTTCAGTATCAGCAGATGCTTATCCCTGCTGGTCACTCATAGGTTATCTCTGCTGAATCCAGACTCAAAACTCCGGTTGTTCCTAATCGCCAGACTCAAACTCGGTTATCCTTGAACAAAGAACTTTCACTTCTACTCTTCCTACTCTTGTATCAGCACCCTTCACACTCTACCGAAACTAAACATCGAGATTGGTTTCGACTTTATCTATGCTCGATCAACCTTGTGTAACGATATCTTTGACATAAAACGCTTAGGAATATTGATAGGATTTCAAAAATTTGTATTTCACAAATCTTTCTAAAAAGTGATTTCAAAACATACTGCTCGAATGACTAAGACTTTGAGATTGTCAAGACGCGTGGATGACTCCGAAAAGCCCCGAAAGTTTCTTCGTAAACAAAGAACAAAAAATATCAACCTGCTTTGCAAAACATTTTCTTAAAAAGATACTTTCTAAATATTTTTGAAATTATTTCTATTCTAAAAATTCTATAGAATAGGGAGATTGCTGATGATTGTGTAGATAATTTAGAATGCCCCGTAAATTATCTATAAGGACATTTGGAACTTTAAACCTATCCTATTCCCTAAACTTATTTTGTATAAAATTTGCTATATTATTTTATTTGCTCATTGATATCAACACAACTCAATTTTAATACCTCACTTCTTCAAAAAAATTGGTATTGAAATCCTCAACTTAAGTCACATAACTATCCAAATCCATACTCACTAGAAGTG